>JAEQBA010005113.1:0-16716 GCA_019434445.1 Phalangium opilio
CATTTGATAAGAACTAGGGGGTTGTTTTGTCCTTACTTACTTGTGAATTGAAAAAGAGATGACTTCATTAGGAATGAGTGATAGTTCGTTCTTGGACAGTCTTTTTGTCGGTCTGGTAAACGCGTTCCCCCATTTTTTTTTTTTCAGGCCTAACTGCTCTAGCCAACAAATTCAATATGCTACTCCGTTTACTATATCCTCCTTGTTATTTAGTCGCACCAGATTAAACCATTGTCCTATTTAAGAAATACACCTTCCGCCTTTAGCTTTGTACTGTTTTAAGTTTGGATAAGGGTTTAAAAGCATCGCTAGATCATCTTTTAATGGAATAGCCGATCGAATTACGCTTTATATTTTTTCAGCCTGTTATAATTTAAAAGCTTCTGGTGGAAGGCAAGCGTCTAATAGTTATTGATTTGAAAATAATTCTCCAATGCATGGCTGCGAGGGAATTTTCCTTAAAACCCCTTTTTAGTCTCGCCAAAAGCTTTCTAATAAGCGATTAAAGACAGACTTCTCGAATCACCGAATCCGAACAAAAGAGAATGGGGCCATCCAAGCCTAGACGATTTTGGAAACCCTTAAAGCTTTCTCTCTCTCGCTCATACAGGGTGATTTTGAAAGGTCCGCAGTGTTCTTTGGAAATCAATTCCAAAAACGGTGTCCCTTGGCAAAATAGAACCTTTTCGACTCAAAAGCGTCTAAACAATACCCCTCCCTTAATTTGTGATGGACTTTTTAACGAAAACAAACACCCTGTATAAGCCCGCGTCCCACGAAATAAACGCGGACCACGGCAGGGCAATTTAGGCGTGGAAAAGAAGGACCATATTTCTCGCTCATCCTCCATCTCTTTCTGATCTTGAGCTTCTTTTCTCCCGCGCGTTTTCGTTCCATAGCTCTTATCTCATTTCGGGAAGGAATGCGCGCGATACACGCTCGTTTATTTTAATTATCGACTCGCACGCGCGCCTTACGCCTTTTCTTCTTCTTCCATTCCCAGTATTAGTAATCGTTCTTTCTATTTCAAAGACATTTTCCCCTCCCCCCACCCATAAATGAAGCTTATACATTTTTCGTAATTATTTGCCGCCGTGTTTTCAATTATTTGTAAACGTCTTTTCCACCTTCTCCCCATTTGCTGCTGAGAGAATCATAGACAGGGTGTTTTCGAAACGGATGAAGAGTTCTGCGACCGGGCACAGTGAATTGAATTGATGCGTCACGGCGTCAGAGTTCGAAGTCCTTTCTTATTTGCTTTTGCAGCTTGCCTAAAAAATACCGAATTACGCTTAAATTCCCATGGTGACGCGTCGCGTGTTGGTCCCGGAAACACAGACTGAGACACGACGGAAAAATCAAAATGCGTTTATCAAAATACGTGTATTCGACGTCGAGCTCGGGTTCTTCTGACTGTAATTCAATACGAACCGAACGAACGTATAAGGGAATGGGCTCGCAATATTCCTCGAGTCAGCTTCCGAGTCTTCTTAAATCAATGAACAGCGTACCATCAACCAAATAAGAGAAAAAATACCCTGGACGTTGTCCACGCAACTGAACCGAAGGTATACTTTCGGTATTTGGAATAGAGACGAGAAAAATCAATTTCTGTCATATAGACTGCGGGGGTTTTGGTCGTGTGGTATTCTGGGGAGTCTAACGCTATGACGTTATTACGCGATGCTCTTTCGCGGTGGGATTTCGGTAACCCTCTTTCCATTTTTTTTAGTTTTGATCAGTATTTCACCTTTTTGGGTATTACCAATATTTTTCTACTTGTAATAAAGCCGCGGTTTTCCTACAAAAGAACATAATATTTAACATACTTTAGTCCTAAAATTATGTAGGCCTATACCCATGCCGTTCACCGCTTCTGATTGCAATTAGTTTGAAAGTACTGTCAGAAATTATGGCCAGTGTTCTTTGGGAAAATTTCGATTCGAAAATGTAACTTCTATGGCATTTGTATATTTGAAAAGGAGTATGTTATTAGCGACTTCTTCATCTTGTTTCTTTTTCTATTGGCGAGTGCTAGCCTAGTTTTTTTTTATTCATGGACGAATGGGGTAAAACAAGTGACGCGTAACGTCCTGCGCAACCAAATACTTGATTGGAGACTCAGGTCACGTGCGCTCTAGCCTCTTTACCCCAGGGAGACGATTCTCTTCTCTTTTCCTCTCTCTCCCTCCACCATCCCTATTCCCTCAGCCTCTTCCATCCCGCTCTCCATCCTCCCCACTTCAACTTCCTTTTTACTTCGTTTCTCTTCTCGACGACTCTCGTAATATAATGCAATGACTTTGGGGTGGGAAGACCTCGCGTTTCTTCCCTTCTAAAAAAAAAAGGAAAACCTCGTGCTTTTCCTTTTGTATTAGAATTTGCCGATAGGAACTACTCTTTATTTAGCTTTTCTTTTGATGATGAGATTATTGAATGAACCTTTTCTTTATGCCATTTTTTTGTGTGTATGTGCGCTCCGATTCTGAATATTATGAGTGAAATGTTTTGGTTAGATGCGGATATTGGTTTGGATTTGGGGTATTTTTTGATGTTTTTATTATTAATATTATTATTTTATTTTATTTCAATGGGTAAATATTTCCGAAGTTTTTATACATTTTTCCAGAAAAATCATTTATTTAAATGCAAATTTAAATTTGAAACCCCGGACTCAAATTCCTTATACAGGGTGTTTCTGAAAAGTCCATCACAAATTAAGGGGCGTGTTTATGGGACCAAACTGAGCGGAAAGTACCAAAGAACATGGGGTGTACAACATTTTGTTACGGAGATATGGCCTTCCAAACATTCGCCCCTAAAACAAGGAAATATCCAAAAATGAGGAGTAACACCAGCTTGTTTAAAATTACTAGACAATTTCAATAGCCTTTAATCGAACAATTGATTTCTACCTTTACTAATCAGAAGCGTATAAATGAGTAGAAGTATGCCTACGGTGGTAATGTAAAATTAATCCCAAGTGACATGATGTTTCAAGATCTTCCCAGCACCAAGTAAAATGGTTCTGATTGAAGGGACTTTTATTAGCACAGCGTAAACAACGTTATTTTCAGGAATTAGTCCAAATGTCCACGGGCGGCATTACAAAAACGAGGCAGTCTTTCGAATGATACTTGGACATGTTGGAAGATCCCTGGCTTGTTCCTGTTATCTCAAACCGTAAAAAGCTACGCAAATCTTCATCATCACGGACAACACTCTTGTACGTTAGGTATGACCTTGAGAAAACCTAAAAGGACATCTCGAATGTATTTGAAAAACCCATCTCCAATTAAGGGGCGTGTTGTTTGTTTCCAACAGAGTAAACTCGCCCAGAGAACAATTACAATGCAGAGCCACGTTTCGGCGTTAATGGCCCACAAAGGTGGTCCCAAAACAAGAACAAACTTTAATTTGTTTCGTTCAGTAAGTGTTTCATGTGTCATAGATAAAACGCCATGATTAATGCACGAAGAAAATGAATTTATTGACAAGTTTTAACATTTAATTGCAACTAGTTACAAAAATTGTTCAAAGTGTTCACCACCCGCGTTAAGGCACACATTAGCACGTCTTACAAATGATTCCCTTACACGTTGAAAAATGCCTGGAGTTTCGCGAATTGTTTGACAGCCGTGAATTATTCGTCGACGTAGCTCTTCAACATCGGGCACTTCAGTCTGATAAACTAAGTCTTTCAGGTGGCCCCAAAGAAAGAAATCACAAGGGTTCAGATCGGGTGATCGAGCAGGCCACTCCACAGGTCCACCTCGACCTAACCACCGCAAAGGGAAGGTCGCGTTAAGATAATTTCGGACCGCGATGCTGAAATGTGGTGGTGCACCATCGTGCATGAACCACATTCTGTTTACCAAACCTAAGGGTACGTCTTCGAGTAGTTCCGGTAAATCGTCCCGTAAGAACTGCAAGTAAGCCACACCGTTTAACCTGGGCTCTAGGAAATATGGCCCAATTAAATTGTCACCCACAATACCACACCACACGTTTAAACTGAATTGTACTTGGTGACTTCTAACGCAAGTTGCGTGGGGGTTTAGCTGGGACCATTGATGTTTATTATGTAAGTTAATAATACCATCCCGTGAAAAGTTAGCTTCGTCAGTAACCAACAAATCCCGTGGGAAATCGATATCGTTTACTTTAGCCAGAAACCACTGACAAAACGCCGTGCGTCGTGGGTAGTCCGCTGGATTCAAACCTTGAACTTTTTGAACATGGAAAGGATGAAACCGGTGGCTTCTGAGGATTTTCCACACGAGCGTGTGGTTTACGCCTAATCGGCGACCAACTTGGCGGGTACTTGATTCAGGCTCGTCCTCGAAAATGGTGAGAACTTCGTCTTCTACGGCCTCTGGGATGGCTCTCGCTCTAGGTTGAGGTCCAGCCGGTTGGATTCGTCCATCTTGCCTCAAACGTCTGTCCACAGCCTCGAACGTCAGTCGATTTGGTAGTCGCCTCTGCGGAAATCTTTCCTGATACAAGCGTACAGCTGCAGCGGCATTCCCCTCGGCTAGTCCATACATTAGGTGCATATCCGCATATTCGGCATTTGTGAAGAAAGGCATTGTAACAGACTTCGTTGAATTATGAGTTTAATAAAACAAACACATGTACGTGAAACCTCTTTTATTCCTTTCTTAAAAAACATAGTGCTCTGTTTTAGTGCTCTGTTTTTTAAGAATAGGCGAAGTTCTCACTATTTTCGAGGACGATCCAAAAACAAGCAGCCGCCAATTGGTTTGCTGATTAAGAAAAAACCACACGCAACTTGCGTTAGAATTCACAATTCAGCTTAAACGTGTGGTGTAGTATTGTGGGTGACAATTTAATTGGGCCATATTTCCTAGAGCCCAGGTTAAACGGTGTGGCTTACTTGTAGTTCTTACGGGACGATTTACCAGAACTACTCGAAGACGTACCCTTAGGTTTAATAAACAGAATGTGGTTCATGCACGATGGTGCACCACCACATTTCAGCATCGCGGTCCGAAAACTTGTCAATAACATTTTCTTTGTGCATTAATCATGGCGTTTTATCTATGACACATGAAACACTTACTGAACGAAACAAATTAAAGTTTGTTCTTGTTTTTGGGACCACCTTTGTGGGCCATTAACGCCGAAACGTGGCTCTGCATTGTAATTGTTCTCTGGGCGAGTTTACTCTGTTGGAAACAAACAACACGCCCCTTAATTGGAGATGGGTTTTTCAAATACATTCGAGATGTCCTTTTAGGTTTTCTCAAGGTCATACCTAACGTACAAGAGTGTTGTCCGTGATGATGAAGATTTGCGTAGCTTTTTACGGTTTGAGATAACAGGAACAAGCCAGGGATCTTCCAACATGTCCAAGTATCATTCGAAAGACTGCCTCGTTTTTGTAATGCCGCCCGTGGACATTTGGACTAATTCCTGAAAATGCGACGCAACGTTGTTTACGCTGTGCTAATAAAAGTCCCTTCAATCAGAACCATTTTACTTGGTGCTGGGAAGATCTTGAAACATCATGTCACTTGGGATTAATTTTACATTACCACCGTAGGCATACTTCTACTCATTTATACGCTTCTGATTAGTAAAGGTAGAAATCAATTGTTCGATTAAAGGCTATTGAAATTGTCTAGTAATTTTAAACAAGCTGGTTAGTCGGTCTTAAGTGTTACTCCTCATTTTTGGATATTTCCTTGTTTTAGGGGCGAATGTTTGGAAGGCCATATCTCCGTAACAAAATGTTGTACACCCCATGTTCTTTGGTACTTTCCGCTCAGTTTGGTCCCATAAACACGCCCCTTAATTTGTGATGGACTTTTCAGAAACACCCTGTATATTCTTATATTCTTATTTTATTTATTATAAAATTGTTTCCAAAAGATACCCTAGCTAATTTTTAAAATTTACTAAGGTTTTAATTGAATTATAGAAAAAAAGTATAAATATTCGAAGTGACATTCGGAAAGAGAATTCAATTCTTGGGTATTAAATATCTATGTATAATTAATTCCAATTGAAGTTGTCAAAGATGGTTATAGTATGTATAGGCCTATACCTTGGGAACGGTCCATTTTAATTTTAGTTGAAAAATCTGACACGTGTAAGAGGCAATAATCGAATTTTGACCGGGGGGTTAGAGAGATTGAGAGAGAATTCTGGTATCTCTCACATTCTTTTAATCTAATTAAAAAGGCCCGGGTTATAATATACAGTGAATTTTATCAATTTCCGCACGAATATTGATTTATTAAAAGTATTTATGTCGATCTCCGTATTAATTAAAGGATGGCATCTATAGTTTTTAGATGAAATATTCTCGAAGGGTTTGAATAAACTCACGCGCTAAAACGGGCTCGTGATATTTGAAACGTTAAATCCATAAGGGTTAACATTATTGGGTGAGAAGTACGTCGTAAACGATCCGTGCGAACTCGACTCCTCCGTATACCAACTTCTCACGCGATAAAATTCAGTGACGTTAGAAAGACACTGGGAAACAGCGTCGAATCACGTGCCGATAAACAAATGATGGAAATTTAAGCCCGGTCCGGTCCTCAGATGCCCCCGCACCCTTCTCTAGCCGCGGAGCGTCAATTCTCTATGACACATTCACCATGCAGCACCCCGCCTCTCGAGCTTCCTATCACCGTTTCTCTTCCCTTCGGAGAAGACAAACCTTAAGGGGAGATGGTTGACCTTCCCTTTTATTAAACGGAACCGGGGTCCAAAACTTATAAGCGCGGCGGTTCTACAAAAGTTTCCGGAGATTCAAGCTATAGCTCCGTCGATCGCGACGCTCAGCAGCCTTCGTCAGTCGCCCTTTTGGGTCCCGCGGGACATAGCCGGGACAACTCATCCCATCCACTGATGGTGGAAACTAAAAGTAAAGAGAGTGTATCCTCCCCCCCTACCAACATCCCCGGCGGTCCCCTTTTCCATGTCCTTCTGTTCATAGCCCCGCATCCTTCGCGTAATCACTTGGCTAGCGGGAAAGACAGCTTCTCATCTTTTCCATCCTTGGGATAAATTATCGATGAACCTAGAGATGAGAGAGCGCCATTGGTAGATTAGGTGGATGAGGCAGGATTAGTTTTTATTTTACAGAAAGCCTGGAAAGTCTAGGAGTTTTTAGACGCTTTTAGGGAGCCTAGCGGTCATATAATTCCTATAAATCCTATATTTTTAATCCTCTAATCCCAGAAAATAAGGAATTTAATATTTAGACTGGACTCCTTGCGTCCGGTCTTTCCATCTCTTCTCTCTATTTCTTCCATTGTGAAACTGTGAATTAGCCTAAGGTTGTTTCTGTATTAATACTAAACCACCTGATCTATTAATGAATCGCGACAGGGGTGGAGTAACAGGGGTAAATAGAGAGAGAGAGGGCGCCAGAAGCGGGATCTACTTGAGAAGAAAGCTTATATTTATAATAGGCCTTCAGGAAGAATTACTATATAGTTTGGGCAACTTATACTCTAACGCGTTCTTGATACTGTATACCTAGCAGGGGTTGACTCACCTCCTGTCCCCCTCTCTCTCTCTCTCTCTCTCTCTCGCTCTCTCTTGACGTACGTTTCTCTTTAATCTACCTCCCGGCGATATAACCATGCGCGGCATGTATGAAGGTTTCCCTTCGTCCGAGGGTATAACAACTACGAGAAATTGCCTATTAGCCTACACCATCCTCATTTATTTTTAATTCCTTTTAAGTTAAATTTCCCTTAATTTCCATCTTTTTATTGATTATTTTCTTACGGAATTTTCCAAAGATTTCGTTAAATTCTTTGTGAATTCGAAGATTCCGTGAAATTCCCCACTGATTTCATCCAGTTATTAAACCGGAAATATTTCTAGATTCAACACGGCCATATTTAATATATTTTAACGAGATTCCCCTGATTTTATATTTTAATATAAATACTATAGTGATTTACACCTCGATTTACAGCCCAGTTTCAACACCCCCCATCCCCGTATCCCTTCCTGGAGGTTGGTTAGAATATATTTGCAGTCGTATCATCATACCACTAGAAGGAGACCTTATACTACTTCTAGGCTTATCGTGATTTATGTAATACAGTCGGTACATAAATTATAAGTATTCCCAGATCCCATTATTATACAGGGTGTTGGTATACAGTTGGTTCTAGGCATGGGCGATTTTAAGTCCATTTTCATCCTTCAATTTCCTACTGAAATTTAAGGGGTCATTCATAAAACACTCCAATCATAACTTGTTCACAGAGAAAAATGTCATATACGTTAAATTTTCGACTCCAAAATTGATTTCCCTTAATGCATCACCCTGTATATCGTATATGGAGATGAAATTTTTTTAAACTGATTTTACGTTTCTCATATCACTGACTGTGAAATGGTGGAATTTACTTATGGAGTTTTACATAAGCGATTATATTCCATAGATCGTTCACTCCCGTGTATTTTAAACCTAATGACGTGAAGAATTAATTTAAATATAGTTACACGTGCACAATCTCACATTTCTGAGCTATAGTCGGATATGTTTCACTAACATTATCTTTCACATCTTCCTCTTTAATTACTCCAAGATGATTTTAAATTTCGTGGGGCTATATTTTCAAGTCCTTTCGTCGAAAGGGGAATAGTGTTCTCTAGAGATTTGTAAATTAAAAATGCACTCCCATTTCCGGGATAGTGTACAAACTAAATGGATTCTGGAACCGAGTACCATCTTCTTCCCTAAAACTTATATGTTATGACCGATTTATTTTCACTACTTCCGTTTTGTTACATTTCTAGGGAAGTTCCCATATATTTTTAATGTACATCTAGTTCTAAGGCATTTTTTCCTTAACCTATCATTCCGCACCATGTTTAAAGATGAAACACAAAATGCACTTAACCTTTATACGTATTAAATTTTAACTCTGATTTTGCGATGGTTCTTCAAAAGGGTTTGTTTCTTGATTCATTTTTTTTTCTTTCTTTCTTCTGGGAAGGAATTTTGGGCGTGGCTAGTTGCTGTGTATCACTGTGTCCTACTCCTTAAAATCAAGAATAGCGTGTTTTCATTGCACGGAGTATACTTTATTTCTCGTGTTGTATTCTGACATGACGCCCAAAGAGTTTCTATACTTAAGTCATGCAAGATACAGACGGATTTGGGTGGGTACATTAAGTACAAACCACTCCCAATAGAGATGTTAAGATTAATGTTTGACAACCATTAAATCGTGCAACGTAATTCCATTTAGAAGGCATAATGGTTAGAGATTAAAGATTGACGCGACAAACATTTTCTTACTTAGATTTTAACTTTTAAGTACAAGGCTTAGCGAATTAGGTAATTACCTAGCTATAAGCTCGTGAGTGATTCGAGTAGTTCATTTTAGCATCCATTTGTGGTAGCTTTCCAAAACTTTCTAAAATTTTATAGAAGTCTATTGTCTAATATTGTTTGTAGTTTAATTTGAGAATTAATGGTGGGTTTTAACTTATTATTACTTCAAAATAATGACTTTTATATTCTACCCGAAATTGTTTTTTTCTTTGAACGTATAATTTTAGGGTTTTATTTTGTTTGTTGAAAACATGCTAGAGGTATAGTAGTAGCGTTATCCTCAACTAACGTAGAAGCTTAATTTAAAGCGAAATATTATCCAAAAACATTATTTATAATTTAGAGGAAGAGATAAAAGTTTTCCACTGTCGGAAAAATGGGGGAACCGGGCTCGTTTTCCGAAGTTTAAAGGGATAGAATCGGATTTATCTGAGTTGGTCAAACTAACATTGGTTTTCTATAAATTAACCACCCCTAAAAACATGGGGGTCAGTAGAAATCGCGAGAAAAATTTATTATTTAAAATAAACGTGAATAAAAATTTAAATTTTGAACGCCAGATTTAAAACCGGTCGCCATTTTCAACCCATTACCTAGTAGGTAAAGTTCGGCCTCTGATTGGTTGCTAGTAGTTGGAATGAAAACTGTCGTTTTAGGAGTAAAAAGTAGTAGGAACGAGAATTAGCCTTTTCACACTTATGGCCGCGCTTGAGCAGTTGTAATGTTTGGCGCCTTGAGTTTTACGCTTCTATGGAGTTAACGTGTAAAATGAACTACGATTTAACGAGTTTTAGAATATTTTGTGATTTATTATTAAAATAAAATGCCAAATATTTAAACCGAGAGAGTAAAATTAAAACCACGTTAAGAAATAAACAGTGTTTAAGTTCTAACGGAAACGGTGCAATGATAATAATTGGTTTAAACTCACTAAGCCTCGGCGAACGTATGGGATCGCCGAAGCGGCCGATGCCGTGCCGAAAGCCGGCAGCGTTACCCCGCGTAGTGACGGAACTCCCGTCAATCTGTATCATACTGCGCTCACAGAATGAATCCCCCTACCAGTAGGAAAAACACTACGGAGCCTAAGAGACTTATGGTAGAGACTATTGGTAGAGACGAACTAGTAACGTTTTTCGGTGGTTCGACTCTGTATCACCAGGTGTCCTCATGATCGCAAAACAATAGAATTTTGGATCTTTTAATCGTAATTTAAAAATCATTAATTAAACTAAAATATAAAAACATATATATTTTCAGAATCCTTATTTGTCTATCTATCGAAATAAATTAACCTTATAGGGATTTATTGCAATGAAATTAAATGAAAGTATCCCTTTAAGCGCCGCAACCAGTATTTAGAAATTAAAATCCCACGCTCTCAACGGATGAAATTTTCCCCCATTTTCCTTCTTTTAAAATTAAGAAAAATTGCTTTTGAATAATAAAATTATGCGTGGAATGCCTAGAACTAAATTTAATTAAAAAAGAACCGTGGTTTTTTTTTTTTCAATTTCATCATTTTTTTATGTTTCGGTAGGCGTTGAAAAAATTTTTAAATGAAAACTGGATTTTTTTTAAAAAAAAGTCGTTTTTAATTAAACTGGGTTTGAAATAAAAAAATTTTAAATTCAGCGCTTATTACGCAGCGTTGAATTTTTTAATAGATGGATGTTAGTTAAAAATTATTAAAACTAAAATATTTTGTTTATTTTTAATTTTTATAAATTATATATTTAAATTTTGGAAAATTGCGTTTAGCGGGATAGCCAACTTATAGGGGTTCGAGTTCTAATGTATTTCTCCATAGCCCCTGTAGAAATGTTTCACACGCAGTACACCAAAGCTAAAGGGGTGAAGCGCGTTTATAGGCGTTAGATAAATTATTGTTTAGGTTTTCTTCTTGTATAGTAAATAGGTTGAAACTTACTGTAAATATTATTCCCCAAATTTGAATTTAACAATCGAAGTAACACTACTGTATACTTGTTATCTGCTAACCTCCTCTCCTTTGCTAAAACGAATTTAAAAATGTCTTTTTCCAAAATAAAAAAAAAACCTTCCTTTTTTTGGGTTAGGTGTTTAATGTTACTTTACCCAACCCAACCCAACCGTTCTCGAATATATTTTCTCGGGACAACCTTTTTTATTTTAAAGTAGAAAATAGAGGGGCCAACTCGCCTACTACTTTTTTTTTGGTGAAGGCATCCCCTATCCGTTTATGGAAGGAAAAGGGAGAGTTTCTATGGGTGAGAGGGACATAAGGCGAAACCATTGTTATACTATAGATGTAGTAGTAAAAGCAATGGAGCGGGCGTTTCTCCCACCCCCTCTCTCGCTTTAAGTCCTCTTCCAGCCTCCTACAATCCTTCCATCTCCATCCTCCAGTTCCCCCTTTTCTATAGATGGAGGAAGGCAGACAGCGGACAGATGCGAAACTTCTTCTTTCCCACATTAGAACACAAAACCAAACTCTTTTTTTATATATATATATATTTCGGGTTCCTTTTTTTTCGTCTTCTTTCTTTTCTTTCTCTCTATTCCCTCCCTTATTCTGTTTGTGATTTGCAATTCAAAAAACTCCGCTCGGATCTCCCTATCCATTTTTTGCAATTTTTCTCTTTTCTGTTGAAGTTTTTTTATTTTTTCTCTCCTTCTCCGTTGTACATTCTTTTTTTACTTTGGCTTGAAAGTCGGAACCTTTTCACAGCTGGTGGCTATGAAAATGCGAGATACTCCCCATCACCTCGTATCTTCTCTTTTCCTCCACATATTCATCTTCATAGATATTAAAAATATATACCTTAAGATATAGACACTTTTTATTCAGTTTGATAGATTGGGGAAAATAATGCGCTTCGGGTTTTGAGCTAATGATAGTGATTCTAGATTTAAATATGTTTATTTATTATATCTATGTAATTTTTCTAGCACTCTTTTATACAGAGTGAGGAAGATGGCGTATTTTTAACACCCCGCCCGCCTTTTTCGCGACTCTGGTTTTTAGCAGCGATTGTCAAGGAAATGAACGAAAAATTCGAATTTTTTTTTATTTTTCATTTATAATTTTCACATTTTTTTAGTTCGCATTCATTTAGGTCCCGCTATCTTTTATTACGATCTTTTTTTAAGGATTTGCAGTTTTCCAGTCCTAGATTCTTTTCAAATTTTGTCATAATTAGAAAGAACCCGAGCTTTTAGAGATGAGGGGAGATGGTTTATTTCTAGCTTGGATTAAGGGTAGGGGGCGGGAATGTGTGGGGCTTGAAAAGGGGCCAGCCCCAATTAACTCGATTCTAAAATCCCAAGCCCCTAGCATTGAAAATATTCTTTCGAAATTAATTTGAATTTCTGGAATTTATCTCGTTTTAATTTATTTTATTTTTTTTTTAATTCAGTTTTTCCCTTTTTTTCCTCCGAAGATTCTGAATCCTAACAAAAAGATAAAATATTATCAGAGGCTTCCTTCTGAACCCTAGCTGCAATATGCACCCAATTAAAACGGGTTTCGACAATTCTTAAGACAAGATTTTTTTCTTTCTTTTTTTAATTCGGTCTTCATCTCCCCGAGGATTTGACATTTTTCCTTGTTCTATTGTTAAACGTAATTAAGCAAATTTTCAATTCTTTTCTTTACGCGTCATTGGTAACTAACAATTTGACTCTTATTATAAATTTCTAGCGCTTTTTTTACTTTGGTAGTGTCGTAGCTTAATTCGGGTATGTCGGAAGTGATGTATATACTTCCTAGATCCTCAATGGTACTTCCTCTAATAATACAGCTACCTAAAACTCCAAAGCTTCAACTAAAAAGACCGTGCACTACTACATGGGATAGAGACAGGCGGATTAAGGTATAAAAACATGGAAATATCATGGGAAATTATTTCATTTTTCCCAGAATTACTTAAACCTTGTTATAGGAAAATGGTTACCCGTAGTCTAGGAAACCAGCAAAGTAAAAATATTTTAAATACGTAGGAGCAGAAGTGAGATGAGACCAGAAGTACTGAGCTAAGCAAATTCTTCACTCGGCGAAAGTGAATATTCTTGATAACACACCAACGGTTGGCCCTCTAGTGGCGGTTTCAGAATTTCCCCTCCAAAACGTGAGACGCTCGCGGTGGTAGACGGCCGAACTAGATTCAAGGAGCCGGGTCCGTGTTCGGCCGCTTTAGGTTGAGGGGAAGGGGGTAGGAAATTTTTTTGGAACTCGACCAATTTTTCTCTCTCTAGTTTTAGCGCGTGGGAAGCGGCATAAAATCCTCAAATTTGTTCACTAGTGCCAGGATCTACTATCAATGCTAGAGCCCTTCACTTCTAGTGTCATCTCACTTCTGGTAGGAGGTATTCCCCAAAAGATAAATGACGGAAACCCATCACCTTACCCTCCACTCTTTTTCAATCTTTGCCTCGCTAAAACTTTATCCCTGGACATTCCCTTATATAGTTCTTTTTGTAAGCTGCTCCACACTTCTCTTTCTTCAAAGGAAGAAGAAGGAAAGATATAGAGAAAAAGAGAGTTGGAGGAGATGTACGTACATACAAGAAAAAGCGGTGGTCGTTTTCAGGGTCAAAGGAAGAATTAGGAAGCTAATTCGGTATTCCTTCATGTACCGCCGCTATAGTTCTATTCTTGTAGTCTCGTCCGTGTCTTTGTTTTCTCGTGGTCACGCTCCTCACGGATCATCCCCCTTAGTTTTCTTCTATGTGTACCACCCCCCGAAAACCTCCCGTGTACTACCGAGCTATTGATATTGTTAAAAAGGTGTTTCTTGGTACGAATAGCTTTAATTCCGTGGAACAGAAGTCAAGGAATAAATTAGGCTTGTAGATTTACAAGCGTTGTGTTATTTAATTATTTTTCTGACACTTTTATCAACAATTCGGCCTATATTTTAAAATTGCCCTTAGGTATGGGGTTGACATAAGTAACTCAAGCCAGCAAATCCTTCCCCGAATTTTGACATGATTACTATATTGTACATTTGATCCACGTCCATTTTCCCGGCGACATCACCTTGTCTATTATTCTTTGGGCACGGAGCTAGTCTTTGACCATCGCACCATGAATGCTGCTGCCCTATATACCGATCCCTTGTTAAAAAGAAAAGAGACCGACGTAGGGAGAGAGATTCAAGAGCCGCTCGCTATATAGCGACGATCCAACTTTTCTGGTCGGCGAATTTGGGGTCGCGTTTTTCCTCCCTGACCGTTTTTCGTTGTCGTTCAAGCTGAAATGACGAACGATGGGGCAACGCCGCGCTCTCGCAATCGAAGATTCTTCCTTCATCATCCTCTCTCTCCTCTCTCTTTCTCTTTCCGTCTTTTCCTTCCTTGCCCTCATCTTCATCCTTCTCCGAAGATGTCCTCGCTTCCTCTAATGAATAATTGGGCAATACGGGAGAACGCGATGGAGATGAAAGAGAGAGGAGAGAGGTACACTAAGAGGATATCATCGACCCGATGAATGCTTAGGATATGCCGGTCGTGTTAAGGCTTTGATTTAATCTGTTCATCCGAGAAGGTTTCAATATTAAGGATAAGAATAGTTCTGAGAGAGAAAGGGAGTTTCCAGGAAGACGTCTTCTTCCTCCCATCTTCCTTATCTCTCTACTTCCTTCCAAAATTTTCGCTTCATCCTTCCTTGATGTGATGATATTTTGTCTTTTCATCTTTCGACTAAGTTTTACTTGTTTTTTTTTTATGAAATTTCTTTTTGACTTAGTCTTCTTTAATTTAATAACCAAGGAATATTTATTTCTCATTTTTTATTTCAATCTTTATTTGAAATTAGGATTAGAAGAAATTAATCAAGTTTACTTCTCAAATATTGACTTAAATTTTACTGGCATTCGACAACACCTTAGTGAAAAGGGTAAATAATTCGTATTATTTAACGAAATGTAGTTCTTAATGTAGTCTACTTAGCTAACCCTAAAAGATGTTAAGTACGTTTGTCTTATCCATCTTTGGATTTATTCTAGTAATTTCTCGACTCATTACCGAGCCTAGGGTAAAAATAGCCAAGCTACTATCGTCACACGGCTAGCTACACTTAATAAAATAGTGAAGGAAAGGAGACCTAATTTGACCAAATTAGCAAGGCACCTTTTGTCACCTTTTATTCGTGCAGGCCGTGCGAGAATGAATGAGAAGAGCAAAATGAGTTTCCAAAATTAAACCCGAATTTTCCGCCCCAAAAACTATCCAAACCTCGTATTCTATGGGTTTTTGTTATTTAAAGGACTCGCCAAATATTTACAAAAGGTGCTATAATATTAGTTTGTGGTTTACTTCCACTTTAAGTTAAATTACACTTCAGGGACTTAAATTTAATTTTTTTTGACTTAATCTAGAGACTTAGAGATGAAACGGTATTGTCCCAGAAACGCCGCCTTAGAAAATGGTTGGTGATTATCATAAATCATTGGGGTTAAATATCTTCAGAAACTTTTCCCGTTCCGACGCTTTATAAATCCCGTAGAATTTCTTAAGCCTCGGTCTTATAACTTTACCAAACGAAATCTCTCTCGGAAACTCAAGTGTAATCTATTCCGTTCTTTTTTCTGCCTCTCGGACTTATCTACATTTTTGGCCGATTAGGCGCCCCGAGCCAAGAAAAATTTTGAGGATCCCGCGGAAATAGGCGCACGCTTTCCACTTCCTCCCTTTCTTTTTGCACTACCGGAATTTTCCTTCCGATTTTTACGGCGCATTATGTAATGTGGCGTGTAAATCTAGAATTCTCCGAACTAAAGAAACTTTCTTATTCTAGCTAGCTTTCATCGTTTATTTACTTTTACTAGAATAGTAATGACCAGTAAAATTCGTTGGAACCCTTGTTCGAAAGCGAACAAAAAAAAAAACTTACTGAGCTGCTTCAGTATAGACGAAAATGAAATTAATGGACGCGTTTTATATATTGTTTAACGTATATATTCTGTATGTTTTTATTTGGCTCCTTCCTTGAATGCGTCTACAACTTTCGTTATACTTCAATGTTAGGCTTAGCAAATGAATAGCGCGCGACACAAATCTCATTTGCCTTATCCTAGTTTACTTTCTCTTATAGACCCGTTTTACCGAATTATCGCGCGAGCTAACAGACTGCCTTTGCCAAGGTGGTATTAACTGAGGAAAGGTTATGAAATTATTTTATAAAACTGTAAAAACGCACGTGTTTGAAGACGCCTTATTAGTCTCTATACTTCATAGATATTAGCAATAATATATGTCTCACAGAGACTATATTTAATGTTTAATGTTTAATTCGTTCCGGTTAAACGTATTTCTGCTATCTATGAAAATGTCTAGCTGGTCATTAATGGCCAAAGCGAGAACGTATACATTGGGGTGGACAAGAGCGGACCGAACCG
>JAEQBA010005114.1:0-235264 GCA_019434445.1 Phalangium opilio
AATTTTTCAGATATCCGAGCATTTGAACCTTCTAAAATAAATTTTAGTCGAAAGTAAAACTTAGTGTCCCTTAAAAAAACTCTTGAAGATGCCATATTTTCTAGAACTACTATTGAGAGCAAAATACTTGCGTAATATTTTGGGCAAATAAAATTTTGGTGAAAAAAAAAAGATAAGAATTTTTAAAAGAAAAAATGATGTTTTATAATCATGTCTTCAAAACTGAAAATTTGAATATCTCTTACTTCAGTCAATAACTTTTCTACACTTATCTTTCACACTTTCTCGTCTTTGTCTACAATGATCGTTCTTATTAAAATCTGTTACTTCAGTCTCAATATTAATTATAATTGTTTAGAAACCTTTGGAGAGTAAAAGTCTTACGGCGTACAAAAATTATGCTCGAGAATAGGCCTGAATGCAACGAGATGTTTTAATGTACAGTCCCACGATTAGTCTTAGAACTTGGGCCTCAAATTACAACCTCTAATCTGTTTGGGAAACACCTCAACGTAAATGTTCGATGTGAGTTAATTAGTGCATTTTTTTTATTATTATCAGTCTTTTTCTGTTATATTTTTTTCTTTACCTTTTTGTTATATTATTTTTCTGCACCTAACGATCATAACATGTTTGTGCAAAACGTTGTAAAAAACCCCCAAAATTGTAGAAAAACAACTTGTTTACATGAAACCTTCCACCAGAAAAAGGGGAAAGAACCATGAATTTCCTCAACCCTTTAGGGGGCGACTGTGCTTCAAAACATTTTGTTGCATTCAGGCATATTCTCCAGTATTCTTTTTGTAACTTGGAACTCGTTGAAAACTTGAAACTTGCATGAAATAAAAAATCAACTTTAAACATTTATTTACACCCGGCATAATTTAGTATAGTGTCGACATCTGTTGGCAGTATTGGGGGTTGTCCACAAAGGTCTGATCTCGACCACACTTTGTATAAGATCACAGCTACTTAAAAAAATTCACCTTAAAAGTTCTTGAATAAACCGAGCGTTCTAATTATTCATGGGCTAGTTAAAATATGGTGAAGCTCGGTGATTAACAGCAGCTTAAATTGCTAGAATTAATCCCCATGCGAAAAACACTACTAAACCACTGGGAAGTAGTCTTTACATTTTAAAAAATTATTTCCCAATGACATTAACTACGGCCAAGTAATGTTTTAAGTGAAAGACTAAATACATAAAATCGAGAATATTTTTGTATTCCTTTAAACTTAATGAAACGTTAGCTGCAGTTTACTTATTCGTCATATGAACTAAAATATTGGAAGAAACAGCCAACCTAGAATGTTCTAGGTATCTTGGTAAACGTTTTCATTTTCACTTTTTGTGGTACTTAAGAGGGTTCTCGATTTTATAAATTTAAACAAATTATATATCTCGCGAAATATTAAAGATACAAGGAAACTGAAATCGATCCCGTTGATAACAAAAATCTTAATTTAAATATTATAATATTAATTTCTCAAAGACTAATATTCAAGAAGATGAAGAATTTCAGATTTTGGGAAAAATTCGCGTTTTTTAGCGCGTGCTTGGACCTACGCCTTCGAAATTGTGTCTCATTTGGGGGGGGGGACTAAAATATGTATCTTACTGTCAATTATCAATTATTTGTGATATCAACGGTTTTTGAATTATTGCAAATCCCCTGGAAAAAATCAACGGACAAAGTCTTTTGAAAATGAGTGTACGCTTGACAAGGGGTTTCGTACCCGAAAAATTCCTTAATAAAGAACCATGAATTATCCGTCACGTTTTTAAAAATATTTTTACATTTAGTCCCCACCATGGTTTTCAATTTTAATTTGAATGATTATAAGATAAGTTCGATTTGAAAGAAATAAAAATGTGCCTTACCAAGAAGAGCGGCGTCTTACCTACCAATAAGCTGAGAATCCAAATATAAGAAAAATATTAAAATTTACCAACTTCCCAGTTTAACATAAGGAATTGTGGTAGTGTGGATTCTTTAGGGATTGGATTACTGATAGTGATGGCTTCCTCGTAATCTAATAAAATTGGCGCGTGACTGGTTCGAAACCTCAAAAATTCTTCTCGCGCAATATAACCCACAGGAAAAGCTCTTCTCTCAATGTGCAAAATCTGTGTTAAAACAATAAGTCTTGTAAGGATAAGTTTTTATTTTTCAATTGCTTTACACTCACGTTCTCAGAAAGATTGGCATATTCCTTTACTTTTAAATTTCTGCATGCCTCTGCGTTGTTAAGAACTGTTATATTTGCATTTTGAGACTTTTCCTAAGCAAATAATCTTAAACATTTTATTCTCCCGCTTATATAAGATGCACGATTATAAACTTATGAAGCCTTGTTTTGAACCGCAAACGCAGCTTTCCAAGAGGAACTTTCAAGGCAAAACAAGCTTCTCAAAGATTATACCATATTGTTAAGAGTACTACTTACGACGAATCGATAGACTATACTACCCAACTTGCATCCGCATAAACAAATTAAGTTTCTAATTTAAAATGTAACATTATGTTTCAATGACTAATTTACAATTATTTTAATTATCTTTAACCGTATGCTTAAAATTTTAATACCTTGCTGCTAAATAGTCGATAATATATTTTCTCTCCTCAATGAAATATTTCATCTTAAGATATTTTATAGACTTAAACTGAGATAATTGAGATTCCCATTAAGAATATAAAAAAATGTTTCGATCAGTCCAAAATTGTTTAAAATCGCTTCCACGTATTTCTATATAACGATCAATACGTAAAATATATTAGTATATGTATTTTAACCAGTCATAAATGTGCAATTTTGCATTATTTCTGATTGATAGTTGATTATAAGAAGCCTACTGATTTATGACTTCCATCAGTTAGATTCCTTATCACTTATTAGGTTTTTACTTCATTCAGTTTCTGTTTTCTGGATTCCGGACATCATCTACATATTCTTTACACAGACAACGCCCTAGTTTCGTTTTAAGCTTTGGTACAGTTTTTGGTTTTATAATCCTCGTTGTTCTGTACGGGGAAAATGTCAATAAGCTGAAAGTGTGTCATACATATCGATCGAAATCATGCAGTTTCGCTTCGTTAAGCAAGACCCTCTATGAGATATAAAAATATGGATGCTTTTTACTAAAAAGCATTATTAAAAGCTATTATAAATTCATAAGGTATGTTCCATAAGTTTTTCACTGGTTACTGCCAATACTGAGAGCTTGTCATGAAATGACGTAAGTGAAACGTCATAGATTCTTGAAAAGCGACACCTGGTGAAACGCCGTCAAAGGCTTAATACAGACTAAATATTCAGATGGACTGAAAAACCGCGGTAGTCAATTCTCGCGTCGTTCTCGAACTAACTCTCAAAAAGGCTGTAGCATTACGAAGTATAGGAAGTGTCATATTTACAAGGAGCATAGCTTATAAACTTATAAGGTATACTTAAAAGAGGAAAGTTAAAAGCATGGATGAAACTTGAACTGGCTATAAGAATCAAAATTTACGTGTAACTTTTAGACAAGGGTTTAAATGGTAAAATTCCCCAGAAATCATCGGCCTAGTTTTTCCAAATTTTTAATTGAAAGCAATTCACACGCCAAAACTATTTAAGGAAGAACGAAATGGATGTTTCACTCGTGTTTTTGGTGGTTGACAAAAGCATGGATTAACTAACACAAGGGGGAAGTGATACTACTGACCCAAGAAACTAATACTTTTAAGCAATTATATTTTTTTACTTCATTTTAAAACTATCGGTATTTGCAACCGTAATCCGACTTTAAAATACGCTAGCTTGTCATTAGTAATCAAACTATGCAATATATATATATAATTCCATCTTTTAGGTTCGTGTTAACTGGGTCTGATGTAGACCTCAGCATTATTTATCTATTATAAACCTATTTTCACCTTTATCAGTTCTCGAATATTATCCATAATACTTGCGTGTTAAATCGTATAAATTCCACAAATTTTGTTTATAAATAATCGTTTATCCACTAATTTTTGGATAATGGAGAGAAAACGCTGAGCTCTAGTCTAATGGAATAATGCCGTGGCCACCTTTTTATAATATGATTCTTAAAATTGTCGTTTTTTCCGAGGAGTCTACTTTATTTTGTCAATGGCCTCAATACATTTTTGTAAAACATTTGACTGTTACCTAGAAATCTTTGTTTTCCAGCAAAAAGCCACTTAATTCTGAACATTTGCCAAGTATACGCTAGTTTCAAACTTGTGCCGTTTAACTCATTTTTTCTTCTTGTGCTATCTTTATTTTTCTAAATTGTGCATTTTTTACCCATTACAAGAATAATTTTTAATTTGAAATAAAAAACATTTCTCACACAAAATATTTCTTTGTTAATCGAAACTAAAGCTTTTTTCTAACTATTATCAATTTCCCTTTAAACGTACATTTTCAATTTCCCGCCAAATGTAATATAAGAAATTGTTAGTTCCTCCAAGGGTCATTGATTTGCTTTAACGTTTGTTACTTATACATGAACTAGTTAACTGTGCATTTCATTTAAGTGCAGATTAAAAAGTTTTTATTGACAGCGTCAGGCAGTTTTCAACATTTAAAAGGGTTTGGTGACGTAAAGGTAGGTCAGCAATTGTGTCAGGGTGGTTAGGGCGGCTAAGGACAATCCGAAGGCGACGACCAAAAGAGCCATTTGCATATCGAGGACGGTCCAGGGGTTGAAGTGGTCGTTGATATCGTACATGACGGTTCGGGACGAAGTCAATGTTCCATTTCTGTTCAATTTACGTTGTAAAACCGTCATCTGACTTGTCTCGATGAAACGTGTCAACCTTAGAAATAATAAGCGCGTGTACCGTCTTTAACCGCATCTAAATATGCCTTTTTTATGTTTTTACCTGATATTGACTAGACGAACAAGGTGTTTGGGCGCGTGCTTACGGAAGAGATAAAAGGTGGAAGTTGGCATGTACTTGAAAGACCCGACATAATAATTTTGCCTCTGGGCAGAGCTTCTGTTTGATAGCATAACCGCCAAGTTGTTAAGATCACACAATATGACTTCATTCTCTCCAATTTCTTCAAACAATAATTTGTTCATGTAACTTCGAGTGTCTAAGTAGCCGCCATTCGACAAAATGCGTTTATTTAACGCCGAGAGCCGTGGCTCACTCTATATATGTATGGATAAGATAATATTTAGCGCTCGGAGAAAAAGTGCATAGCGAAGCAATGAAATAACCTGGATGAAATATTGCGAGACGCTACCCTTCGAGGTGATGATTTGAAGTTTATCGTTGGCGGTGATGTCCGAGAAATAATTGACGAAAGATCGCTTGCCCAAGGAGAACTTAGAGTTGAGATTGCCACCCAGCGCCAACAGCAGGACCAAGAAGGACAACTGACACAAACCCCAAACTATTCTTTGGTTCATATGAGGGGGAATCGACGAGGTACCTACAACGACGACATAGCGTTACGGGCTAATCATAGAGACCCGACTTACGGCTCTGACCTTGGGATAGTAGAAGAGAAACGTAAGCCCAAAAGAAAGTCCGTGGGGATTTCAAAAAGCGTCTCTTAAATTCCTGGTTCCGCTCGTGCTCATTGTTATACCGGAGATTTAGTACCCGGTGAGAGTAGTAACCAAAGAGGCTGACGCCAAAAATGCTGGCGAAGATACAAAGCCAAACCTGTGGATAAAGAGAAATATTTGTTTGACCTACGCCACCGTTCATTCAAAGCTTAGTGCGGCATAACCTCTGCGGAATATCCGAAGGTATATTCCAATTGTTTCGAACTATTTGGAATATGCGAAATGATGCCGTGTTCGGTAATGAAAAGAGGACTGCTAATGCTGAATGATTTATAAATATTCCAGTTTATTTTGATGGGCTGAATAAGGATATCAGATAGCTGAGGGCCACAATAAAAAATCCTTAAAAATATCGGAATAAGAAGTAGGTGCATAATGCACCTTTTGCGTCACGAGGGCTCGAAGGTCTGTAGAGACTAGCATGGGGGTCCCGCAGACGGAGATGTAAGGTCTGGATTTGACTTTCCCCTCAATCTTAAATTTTCAATTTCTTTTTTATTTTGATAATTACTACTAACTGAAATCTCAAACTAATGTCAGTTTTAAAATCATTCGGTGTTATTTCTTGGATGCAGATTGGTCTTATAATTAGTATAAGAATCGGTAAAAGTCACTTTAATTTCCATTTCAACTTCCTTTTAAGAAGCTACATGTATTGCCGAGCGCGTATTTCCCAACCTACGTCATCGAAAAATAAACTCGGAGCTATTTTATAAGAAACAAATAAGCCGGGGCGTCATGACTCAGGTCCTTTTGGATTGAAGGAAATTACAACTCCAGCCCCCTCCTCTTTGCAGCCCTCAGGGGGCAAAAGGAATATTATTCATCTACTATAAGACGAGCTAATGAAAGTTACATTTTCGAAAAGGATATTTATATGCACATGGCCCACTTGCGACGGTGGTCCGGGAACATAGACCCACCTGAGAAGAAATATTCAGCCTACAGAACCTAATTCAATCGAAAAATATAGGTCAAGATAAATTACTTGTCTTTCAAAGATAAGAAAACGAAATTGATAAAATCATCGCGCAAAGAATTTCCCATAGGAAATGGAGATCTCTTTTCGGTCAGCACATCCGCGCATTCTTCCGGCTGCACGTAACATAATAAACAACCATAACAATTAGTTAATTACTAGTCGCGACAATTTAGAAATTAAAAGGTCCTAAGAAATGATGATACCCTTTTATACAAATTAAAAAATATGGTTTTTAGATATTTGAACTTACAAAATTGCAGGTAATTCTAAGTTTATCCTCCATGACCTCTTAATAGAAAATGTTTGCCCGACTATTCGATTCTCGGCTCTCGAATTGAAGCGAGTTTCATTGTGAAGGGGAGATGATACTTTATGATTAATAAAGTATCGATTTCTTGGTAAGGAAACGCGAATTTCGCGTTAAATTTCTGATCGACAAAACAATAATCTCGTTCCCTCCAACACCAATTAACGAAATAGGCCCGCTAGGAGAGGTCAAGCGTTCCTAAACTAGATCGCCGATACCTTTATCTGTATTCAGCAGATTAGGCCACTCTAATAAAATAGCAATTTTCTCAATGCGGAAATATATTGTCCTATATATACACACACAACAAAAACTATGTTCCATTTAGAATATATAAAAGTCCATTCGTAAACAAGCTAATGGATACCTTTCATTTGAACATAGTTAACGTTTTTTCTAATCCCCCGCGCGCTACTATGTGCCAAAAGCTACTTTCTCTGTACATTAATTGAGTATAGAGCAACCTTCCGCGCGTACTATATTATGTACTTACCATACAAAAGTGTTATTGAACTTTAGAGTAAATTAAAAGCAACATAAATGGTGATTAGTGCATGGTCAAGGGCAGCTATTCATTCACACAGAGAATGACGTTCGGTTCATAACCAAAAGATTTTGAATGAAGGCATTATAAAAAGCGAGCATTGAAGCAAATTCCGCCTGAGTTTAAGAACTTACTGAATTTTGAAGGTTAAGCGACGCGAATCATTAATTTGTTTATCGATATTTAAAATTTAAGACCTCCTTCCGGACTTTTATCTACCGAATCTAAAGTACAATTAAGCCATGTTCACACTTATTGGGATAAATGGTTCCAAATGATTCAAAACGTTTACAAAGTTTAGTTTTCAAAAAACTGAAACTGGAGCAACGGATTACGAACGCGGTTTCCTGAAATTTTTTAACTAAGCAACTTAATGCTGGTTTGGAGGCTTGTTTCTAGTTTTCAGGGATAATAGACTTGTCTTAAGGGTATTTTCACGAGGGATCCGACAATTACACGAAATCTTTGAAGAAATTACGAAAACAAAGAGAAAATTCCAAAATCTTTCGCAAAATCGTGAACCCAAGAAGCAATCACGAAATCTTTGGCGAATTTGCGAAATCAACTGAGAAATCATGAAATCTTTGGCAAAATTGCAAAATCAAATAAGAAATCTTTGGCTAAATCGTGAAATCAAAGAAATCCTGAAATATTTGTCGAAATCACGAACTAAATGAAGAAATCCCGAAAGTTTTGGCAAAATCGCGAAATTAAAGAAGAAATCGAGAAATCACAAAATCTTTGGCGAAATCATGAAATCTTTTTCGAAATTACGAAATCTTTGGCAATCACTTAATACCGTACGTTTTTGGGAATGTTGGAACCCTCGTATTTTTACCGGCCTTAGCACATGAGCCCAAACGAAACCTTATAGCAGGCAGCACTTAAAGAAGCATTTTCAAGTGTGAACCGAGGCTGTTAGAATTGTTCCAGGCTGGTAATGAATAGAGTTTTAAAACTAGTTGAGCCAACCATTTCCGGAATGACTCCAGTGTAAGTAAACACAAAGTTGATGTTTTTGTCTCTTGCTACGAATTAAATGACCATGTCAGAGGAAAACCATTCTATCACTAATTAACAAGAACGACCCCGGAAATTATTAAAGGAAAGGATCACCCTAGTTACACATTAATTTAAAATAAGAGATGATGTTACGATGGCTTGTTATTTCATATTTCTCAATTAATTTTAATTAATGAGAAATAAATTGACAAATTTAAGATTAGAAGTAGCGCGGTTCCATCAGAGAGAATTTATAATAGGGAGTAGAATCTCTTGCCCTTGACAGTGATAAATACAGTGTAGCTCAAACAAGTAGGCTGCGATGCTAAAACTGGCCAGGTAAATTTCCGGTCACATGACTCTCCTTTAATTTTAAAGTTTGCCCTCAATCACTGTAGGTTGTACAATTACCCAATATGGGTTCGCGATTTCGATTGCGACTGGCGCCATTTGGAGGTATTTTAAGTCAGACGTTTCCCTTTCCCTAAAAAAGTAGTGTCCATCTCCCCTAGATCCTCCCGCAATATTCTAGACCCACCCTAGAGGGAGAGGCCACAAAAAATTATACCGGAAATAGACATGGCCAGTTTTGCTGATCACGTGATTTTTGAGCTACATAATATTCCTAAGATTCCACTCCCTATTATAAATTCTCTCTGGTTCCATTTTTATTTCAAAATATATGACGTCACTCTTTTTTCGATATTTGATTGGTACTGGTTATCAGTGGTCACGTGCCAGGCTTCTTCTTGTCTATTGGGCATTATGATCCCAGCCTCCCAAGCGAAAGAAATGGCCGCAAACGATTTATATATCAATACACTGTTAAAAATAATGGTTCATAAATGGTATAAAAAGGGTATATCCTCTCCCGCTGCACCATTAATGGTTTAAATTTAGCTAGACAATGGTGTGATTATGGTTTGCTTTGATTGGCAAACCATTGATGGTGTATGAATGTTTTATCTTAAATGTTTGACTGTTCCATATATGGTTTGATAATGGCATGTTAGGATAAGTGGTTAAAATATGGTTAAGAAATGGTTTATGTTAAAAACTTTTGACCATTCCATATATGGTTTGATAATGGAAAGTTGGCTATATGGTTCGAATTTGGTTTAAAAATAATTAACCATTTTTTCTCTATTCCATATATGGTTTGGTAATGGAAAGTCAGGATATCTGGTTAAAATATGGTATAAACATAGTTATACATTGTTCTATATTCCATATTAGGTTTGATAATGGAAAATTAGGGTATATGGTTAAAATTTGGTTTAAAAATAGTTAACAATTTTTACTCTATTCCATAACAAGCATAAAATTTAAACGTTGGCCCATTAGTTTAAATTTAAACTGTTGACACAGCCATAGTTTTTTCTTCAATGACAATGACGTCACGGAGAGGTATTACACTGGACGTGTCTGTGTGTGTCTGTCTGTCACCGCGTTCGCAGTTAGCAAATCGTAGCTAACGTGTTCGCAATTTCCGGACCGAGTTCGCAGTATACAGAAATTGTGAAAATTTTACTTCCTTGCTTTATCCATCTTATTTAACGCTAATCATTAACTCTCCATTACACCTTCATCTGCTGTCTAACCGCCATTGTTTCACCCAATGCCAACCGCTATTTAATGGCTTCTAAAAACAACACTGTGCACTCGCCTTTCGTGTACACCGCAAGCACAATAATCTGTTCTTATTGTCTTCTAACACCACCATCTACTGGTCTTTCGTCTATACCACATAGACACCAATCTGCAACATTGGCTTCTACTCCATCATCGTCGTTAGGCTTAAAATGTACGCGGCGAGGGGCTAGGATTAAGATAAACGTCTAGCCACCCAATGGCAGGGCTTCCACCAAAGGTTCACGCAATTGCGCATTTTCTTATCCCATAGTGTGAATCAATCGCCTTATATACCCTAAATTTACAAAAGATCTGATATAGGTGATCCCTAGAAGTATAACGTTAAAGATATCTGTGTTTAAAATTATTTTAGGAATTAACATTCATAAACCGACTTAACTATAATTAACGTAAAACACTGACGATTAAAATATTTAATATCAGTTACATTTATTTAACTATTTAAGATAAACCTCTTTCTTTGGAATGACACAAGAGAGAGTTTATATAGAACGAGTAATGAAGATTGCATCTGAATCGAAACACTACACGCATACCAAAGTTAATATCATGTTAATATAAAGCGAGTAGGATGAAAAGATCTGTTACAAAACGGTAACATTTTCTTTTTGCAGAATATTGAAAGGAAATATTTTAAATATTTTTCGGCATTACGATTCTTTTAGTAGTTGTGTAGGTGTAAAACTCTGTTTCATGTCAATATTTAAGAACATCTTTTGATATTAACATTTCAAATTTGGTGTTTAATTTTTAATTCAGCTTTACTACATTTATATATAGTGTAAACGTAAATTATAACTTCAATAGATGATATGAATATTAATACTTCATTTAAACGATCGGTTCTATGAAATAATATGTCTTAGATAAAAACGAAAATTGACCTTGTTTCGTGCCCTCTTTAAGGAGGTCTTTACGGTTCAGAGTGAGCCGAAAGTTAAATCCACATTTAAGTGATAGATATTAGGTTCGCATTAGAATTGAGGATACTTAGAAAATGATTATACGCTTCGACCTTTACAAATGCCCTTGGCAATAACTCGCCAAATGCGAACTATGTATTTCCGGTTTTTCTCATTAACTAATGGACCTGTGTTTAGAAAGTGAATTTTTGTTTGAAAGAGTACGCCCTCGTCTCAACTCGGAGACGTTTATTTTGGTTTCCCAACTTTTAATGAAACCATTTACTATTTATTATTTATTACCTCTCCGAGTGAATTATTTCACGGAGAGGTCCGAGTTTCGAGGTGTGTGTCTGTTGCTACACCCCAGGGGACCGCGTTCTCAGTTTGCAAATCGGAGCAAAAGTGTGCTCAATTTCCGAACCGCATATACAGTACCCGGAAATTTCTAAAATTGTATTCCTCTTACACTGTCTAACACTACCAACTTCTTGTTTTTGTCCATCCCACATGGACACCAGTCTGTACTTACTGGCTTCAATACACCACCATCATCCGGTCTTTTGTCCTTAGCACATGGACACCAGTCTGTGCTTACCGGCTTCTTTCTCTATTATCATCGTTAAGGTTAAGACAGACGCAGTGATCAGCTAGTGTTACGAGAAACGTCTAGCCTCCCAATGGTGGGGCTTCCATCAAAAGTTCACGCAGTTGCGCTGCCCTTATCAATATCTGAGATTTGAGTACAGCGAAACAGCAGGCGTATCCTTCATTTCAAACGTCAATATTAGTCAAGTCTCTCAAGAATGTCTAATTTTTTTTTTAAAACGATGTAACGCTCAACAAGGTGAATAATTAACGAAGAAAATATATAATATTAATTATATTTATTTTAGAATTTAAGATAATCTGGTTTATCAACTCAAAATTAATACAGACAGAGTTAAATAGCAGTATATGTGTTTGTCTGTGTGTGTCTGTCCGTTGCTATACAAATTCTCTGCGTTAACAGTTCGCTTGTGTAAAGAAATCTTACAAAACTTTAATATTTCCTTTTTTCGTAATATAAAGTGATTTCATGGAAATATTTTCGTAATTTCGATTCTTTTAGTAGTTAGGTAGTTTTAACTCTCTGTTTCATTTTGAGATTCCAAGGATATTCTTAAATATTATTATTTGAAATGGCTGTTTATATATTACTTAAGCTATACTACATCTGTATATAAAATAATCCTTGCTTTAGATAATACAAAAAGAACGCGAAGGCTTATACTTCGTCGGAAAACTCAACCATTATCCATAATAGGCCTAGAGAATCAAAGAGTAGACAATTGAGGCCCGAGGTGAATTAAAATATGGGTTTTGTTATTCGTCTCTGTAATGAAGAGACATTAACGGTTCAGAGTGAGCCGAAAGTCAAATATACATTTAAATAATCGGGTTTAGATTTTAAACTAAAATAAAGCATTATGGTGGCCATCAGATTATTGAAAGGTCCTGTCGTAATCGGTTTCTAGCTACTATGAATATAGTTGGGGTGAAACGAGAGGATGGTGTTTACACGGCAATCGAGAAGTTAATGCAGCTTTCATCATAAAGGGTATAAATATCATCCATGGTGGGAATAATAACGGTTAAAATATCATCGATTATGGGAATAATAACGGTTTAAAAAACATCCATGATGGGAATAATAACGGTTAAAATATCATCCATGATAGGCATAGTAACGGTTAAAAGAACACCCATGATGGGAATAATAAGGGGTTAAATAACATCCATGGTGGGAATAATAACGGGTTAAGAAACATCCATTGTTGGAATAATGATAGTTTAAATAACATCCATGATGGGAATAATAATGGTTAAATTATCATCGATTATAGGAATAATAACGGTATAAAAATATCCATGATGGGAATTATAACGGTTAAAATATCATCCATGATAGGCATAATAACGGTTAAAAGAGCACCCATGATGGGAATAATAACGGGTTAAATAACATCCATGGTAGGAATAATAACGGGTTAAGAAACATCCATGGTTGGAATAATGATGGTTTAAATAACATCCATGATGGGAATAATGATGGTTTAAATAACATCCATAATGAGAATGATATTGGTGCTGTACCGATCCATTACATATGCCCATAATGGTTTAAATAACATCCATAATGAGAATGATATTGGTGCTATACCGATCCATTACATATGCCCATAATGGTTTAAATAACATCCATGATGGGAATGATATTGGTGCTGTACCGATCCATTACATATGCCCATAAGGGTTCAAAAACAAACCGGATAGGGTTTGATTTTCTGACAAAAATGATATATCCATTAATGGAATAGAAGTAAACCATTATTTTTTACAGTGATAGAAGCTCGGACGGTAACCGTGATTTTCTTTTATAAAACCAAAGATTTCCAGCTCAGATTAGAGAAAATGTAAAGAAATAGAGGTATGAGAGTGCAAGGCTACGAATTCGAACCTGAATATACGCAAGAAGATCTAGAAGAACGGAGAAATCGTGAAGAAAATGCTATATAACTAATTAATGTTGACATTAACATAATAAGAGAAACTTGTGTTTGTGACGGCGGGTGCTTTAAAATACCAAACGAATTTGATGATACTATAGAAAATGGTTTGAAAAGGGTGTTATGTATTCGTATGTATTCGTATTATAAGTTCATATCCTCCTCGCTAGGTGACGCTAGTACATTAGGCTTGACCTAGCAGGAGATAAGTAAAGCAGATCCAATATGGCACCCGAGCTATGAAGTTGTTGTTACTCTTCTCTTTTTAATAATCATTTAATTAGTTGTTTATATTAACTAATTATAAACAAAACTAAAATATAACATGGTGCCAGAAGTCCGCACGACTCTCCACGCATAATTGTTTCTCGTCTGTCAGCACCTTCGTTCCCTTTCTGCGTTTCTTGCCCGTCCATGCAGCCTTTTGAGGCCGGGACGAACCCGCCCGAGGCTTGGCGCCATTGGAGACAGGATTTCGAAGATTACATAGCGGCGCTGAAATATGACAATGAATCTGAAGGTACGAAAACTGCGCTCTTTCGCCATTTTTGTGGTGAGGTATTGAAGAAACAATACAGAATGTTCTCCTTACAACCACTAGCGCCAGCGACAGCAGTTTCACTTAAACAAATACTTGATGAATTCGATAGTCAATTTGGAGATTACCAAATCGAAATTTATGCTGCGTTCCTCTTTCTGGAAATTACACAGCGACAAGGTGAGCGCTTTCAAGACTTTTATTCAAGATTGACACAGGCTGTTAAAGACTGTAATTATGAGAATAAAACGGATCGCATGTTGAGATATAAGATCATACAAGGCCTACAGGACAAGCCTCTCCAGGAGCGTTTGCTACGAGAGACGAGCCGCCGTCCTAAAACCTTACAGGAAGTTGTATCCGATTGCAAAGCAGCGGAACAATCTAAGGCCCAGTCAGAGGCCATGAACGAAAGCCGTAAAGAAGTTCATGCTATCTCCCATAAAGGTACCAGAACTCAAACGTCTCGTCCACAACACGGTAAAAGTCACTCACAGGGCAGCTCCCAACAACCAAACGTGAAGGCCGACTGTCGCTCTAGTGGAAGACAACACCCTCGCAATAAGTGTCCAGCTTTTGGGACTGTGTGCACCAAGTGTAACTTTAAAAATCACTGGGCATCACAATGTAATACAAGGCGTGTCGAAAATCCTAAACCAAAGAATATAGGAGGACACCACTGTTCAAAGAGCACAAATAGAAGAGTTCATGTTTTGGAATCCACCACTGAGGAACCACCTATTTACTTAGGATCTCTAACGGTACAACCCACTGTCGATAACCTCACAAACGAAGATGAGGAAGTAGAGTGGTCTGAAACTATATATGTCAACGACGAAGTTGTCTCAGTCAAACTGGTTACAGGGGCACATGTAAATATCATCCCCCAGGACGAACTTGCTACATGGACTAACCCACCAACACTTACGTCAGCTAAAACAGCAGCTTTAAACTAGGCCTGTGCAAGTCCAGTTTTTTAGGGTTCGAGTCAAGTCTCGAGTCCTAAAAAAAGCTCTTATAGAATCTCGAGTCGAGTCTTTTAACTGGTATCGAGTCCTCGAGTCCTAAATTCAGCTTCAAAACTACGTTTCAAGCCCAGTGTCGAGTCCTGATAAATTATATCAAGTCCCAGTCGAGTCCTAATAAATTATTTCATGTCAAAATCAAGGCTAAATATTTTCATATCTTTTATTTTTTACTCTTCATTTGCTCAAATATCACAGCCTGGATATAAAAAGTAACAAAAGTCAATAAACATGTTCTAGCTGACGTTAAATTTTAGTCCAATCACCTGTCTTCTCTAAAATCTGATTCGGTAAAACCCCACTAGATACCGCGCTCTACTTGAAATTCAGAGTCACCGAGTTCAGGCGAAATACATGGATAAAGGATGAGTGTGACCAAATTTGTTTTCACGCAAGAGGGTAGGCAACTCCCTATCTCCGAAGGCAGCTTATTCGATATATACTTTGTTACAGCTTCGGTTGTCAGCACGGGAAAGCTAGGCCTCTATGTAATGTAGATTTGGGCGTGCTGATAACAAACGAAAGAAGAATAAATTCTTTATCCATAGTAAATATTTTTGGACTTGATATGGTGTTAAGTCTCAGTTCGAGTCCTTCTCGAGTCCAGTAGTGAGGATTTTTGACGACTCGAAATTATTCTCTAGTCCTAAAAGTTTGATTTTCAAGTCTCGAGTCGAGTACTCGCCTTTGATCGAGTACTCGCACAGGCCTGTTTTAAACTACAATGGGAAGCAAATTCCCATTACCGGATTTTGCACCATGACCTGCGCGTCCGATATCACGGGGCAACAAAAGGCCTTTGAATTTTACGTCACTAGCTTACACACTAGCGCAATTCTTGGACTGCCCGCGTGTATTCAGTTAGGATTGGTCTCACGCACCTATCGCCTCAAACCGTCTCCTGATACACTCGTTGACCCAAATTCTATACCGTCCCGTACAGTACATACTGTGGCAGCCAGAAGATACTGAAACACCAGAAAATGTCATCGCTGACTTTCCGGATGTATTTGAGGGCTTAGGAAGACTCAAGAGGGAGGTTAAGATCCAATTAAAGGAAGGGGCCATACCACATGTATCGCCGCCGTTCCAAATACCATTAGCGTTGCATCCTCGAGTACAAACCGAGCTTAAGCGCATGGAGGATCTTGGTATTATCAATAAAGTCACAGAACCCACAGAATGGGTCAGTAACATGGCTATATCAGATACACCAAAGAAACTAAGGATTTGCATTTATCCAAGACCACTAAACCAAGCAATACTACGCCCACACTGTCCGATCCCTACAGCGGACAGAATATTCGCCAATTTGCAAGGATCAAAGTACATTACCGTCCTTGATGCCAAATATGGCTTTTGACAACTTCCTCTCGATCAGCCTTCGTCCTATCTCTCGACGTTTAATACACCCTGGGGAAGATTTCGGTATCTCGTATTGCCTTTTGGTTATAATAACGCGCCTGAAGAATTCCAACGCGCAATGGACGAACACTTCGAAAATCACTCGCGCATCAATCCCTATTTCGATGATACCACCATAGGTACGAGAACATAACCAGAACACTGCGCGTTACTTCGTAAAACGCTTGAGATAGCCAGGAAAGAAAATCTGAAATTCAACCCAACCAAGGTGCAGTTAGCTCAAACCAGCATCAAGTACTTGGGACATCTACAATCAGAGAACGGCATTTAACCGGATAGAAGCTATTAAACAATATCCCCAACCGCAGAGCAAGGAAGACTTGCACCGGTTCCTGGGTATGATCACGTATCATTGTATCAGGCAAAGTTTACACTGAATCTCTCTGATCTCACATCCTCCCTTCGCCAGCTCATGAGGAATGACACGGCGTGGCTCTGGGATGCCAATACACAACGAGACTTCGACAAAATCAAGGAGACTTTAATACAAAGCCCTTGTCTGAAATTCTTCGACAATGCAAAACCAGTCACCGTCTCGGTAGATGCTTGTAAGAATGGCCTCGGTGCTGTCTTACTTCAAGAAAACGGCCCAGTAGCCTATGGCTCAGCTTCGCTCACAGATACTCAACAAAAATACGCTCAAATAGAGAAAGAGCAACTCGCCGTTATCTTTGGCCTAGAACATTTCCATAACTACACCTACAGCCGTCGCGTCACTGTCCAGACCGACCACAAGCCTTTGTTAGGCCTCAGCGCCAAACCATACCAAAAAATCACTCCTCGCTTACAACGCATGCTACTGCGCTTGACCAGATATGACTGCCACCTGGAGTCTGTTCCCGGAAAAGAACTTCTAATTGCAGATGCCTTATCCAGGGCACCTCGCACTGATCTTACCTTTAAAGAGTTGGATGTGGAGGTACAACCAATCCAGGTTTGTGTCATAGCTGAAGCATCAAATGGCTATTGGCACAAGTTATACCACCAGACAGAAAACGATCCGCACTTCCAAGCGGTGACGCATCACATCCCCAATGGTTGGCCGGCTAGCAAAAAACTCTCAGACGCAGATGCTCAACCTTTTTGGCACTGTCGTGAAGAACTGCATCAAACGGCTGATGGATTGATCTGCAGGGGCCACAGACTCGTCATACCCAAGGCAGCCCAGCTTGAAGTATTGAGCAAACTTCACACTGCTCACAGAGGAATCACCGCAATGAAAACAAATAACACGCCATCTCGAGATGGCCTCTCGTTCCGCAAGCGTGGCAGGTGTATGCGTTGTAGGGACACTCCCATTCCCGGTGACTTGTACTGGTGCATCGAATGCAGTCGCGAAGTCATGCGTTCTGTCTGTTGTGGTCGAACTGGTGTCGTTGGGATGGGTATGTTGGTCTCGATTCCGGAGGTTGATGGTGGCGACTTTGCGATAGTTTGTTGACGGTGGCGTAACGACGTTTTTTGGGCCCGCCCGCAGCCCGACAATTAGGGCCCCTTCTCGAATTTTGAGCGTTCAAAAAGTATGAGACCATCACGAACGTTTAATATTACTCCTTTCCCATTTCATATTTTATATCAACTGAGCCTTGTCGCCGCTCTGTACTAAGATTTCTCACACATACATAATCAAGTACTTAGGAGCTAAAAATTCCCATAGCATCACGAACAATTTTCTAGACTGTGACTGGACCAACTCGGAAAGCGAAAACCACACTTAGTTGCATTTCAATACTAGGTAGGTAACTGTCAAGAGTATATTAGGTTAAAATGGCAATAAGACCTAACAAATGTTTTGCACACACCAAAGTGTTATCGTCCTTCTTTGTTATTCTAGCCTCAATTAATGATAACAGCTAATCAAACTGATTTGCAGTCATCCGAAAAAAATCTGTTGTGAAGTTATACTCACAGTCAAACTATGGATCTGATAAACTTATTCCTTTTCCTACAATTACCTAAAATGACTTTCATCATCGCTCTTGCGCATTTCTTGCAACAAATTGTTGTAGTAGCCACGTTGTTTTCGACTTTGAAATATTTTCCTAACCCAAACTGATTTGCGGTACTTATTTCTTGTCTTTTGTATTATTCTTGATATTAATAAAACTAATCCCAAATTGATTACACTTAAATTAGCTCCTAAACTTCTCAGAGTTGAAATAGTTGCGATCGTTGCAATATCCATTTTGCTTTTAAAAATAGGCTTAGGAAACTTTCAATTACTTTATTGGTTCAAAAAATTGCGCCAAAAATTTTCAAGCGCGTGAAATGTCCGCAGTGGAAATCGCTTTGCGCATCGCGTAAAAAGTACGCAACGTAATTTTGACACTTTTTACCGCGTGTAGGTACTTACGCACCCTAGTGGAAATCAAGCTTAAGGCGGACCGTATTCGCCAATTGTAGCTGAAAGCCAAGGTAAGTATTAATCTATGTCTTAACTCACTGGTCACGTGGAAGGATCAAGATATCTGCTGTGGGCTGTGGCTTGTCTTCACTATTTACTGCTTGACATTTCGTTTATTTCGTTTTTGCCGACGGTTGAACGTGTAGTTTTTCTTTACGGCGCTTACGCATTTTGGCCCAATTTTGGACTTTTTAGTTACTGAAGCTCGTTAAGGGCCTTCCAAGTAAAAAAATTGGACTGTAATGATGGTGCCATAGAGGGCACTCAAAAATGAAAAGGTGCTGCTCCTAGCTTAGTTAAAAGAGCAATTGTGATAATATCTGTTCTTAGTATAAAAAAATTGTTTTGAATTGAAAATAAGAGTAGAGCAGAGGAACTAGTTGATTGAATAGTAAAATACTTTAGTGCTCTTTCTGACGTTAAAATATTTTTTTTGTTAATAATTAAAGGAATAAGTCCGATGATATTTATTTCTATCCCTAACCAAATTGGAAACCATGAGGTAGCTCTAATTGAAATTAAAGTACCTAATAATATTATTATAATAAAGGATAAAGATGAAGGTTTTAACATTTAAAAAAATAGGTGTTCTCATCTTTAGGGTATGGGCCTAAAAGCTTAAATTAGCTTACATTTTTAGTTTAGACTATTCATAAGTTTTAAGTTATTAGGTTAATATATTTTTAGCCATAACGTGTATTATTTTTTAGTCCTAAACAGTTCTAGTACTGAGTTCTTTACTGAAGACTATGTAGTGTTTCGTAATGATCGTGAAACTAGGGGTGGTGGAGTTCTTTTGGCTATTAGCCAAAATCTCTCGCCTGTCGAGACTGTCATTGATAATGAACTATATAAGACTGCCTCTGGCAAACGTCTTGAAGTCGTTTTTTCGTCCGCTAAATGCGACTCAAGATCAATTCTCTTTGGTTGCGTTTATGTCCCCCCTCCGGTTACCCAAGACTACATACTGAGTTTATGTTCTCTACTCAGTGAGATAACAGATATTATTAACAGTCATGATATCTTTGTCTTGTTCGGTGTCTTCAACATGGCATGCCTTGGTGTTAATAGACCTGTCCCAGATAGTCTACCTTCGTTGGACTTTTATGAATGCGTATCCAATCTCGGTCTAACCCAAGTTGTCTCTGATAGCACTAGACTTGGCAATACTCTTGACTTGGTTTACATTAATGAACGTCGCTTCATTAAGGAGGTTAAAACAATCGATAATCTTCCTGGTTGCGATCATGATGCGGTGACTGGTCTAATCGCTTGTGAACGTGCAACGCCAAGAAGCTCATCCACGGAAGTTCTACAGTTGAGTCGCGCTGATGTGAAGTAGAGTTGGGCACCCGCTCACCACGAATATGCCAGTACCCGCCCGCATAATTTAGCCCATTGTGAAATTACCCACCCAAACCCGCAAGACTAAAAACCCTACCCGTACCCGCCCGGGTACACCCGCTGAAAGGATTACCCACCCATGGGTTATCCATAGGTAACCATGGGTAAACACAAAAGTATATACATCGTTCTAGTAGGGCACTTGAAGGGTGAAAATTATACTCTTAGACTCTTCAGTACCTGTACTTATTTATTTTGATCAATGTAGTAATTATGGTAATTGTTATGTACGAAAGTCATATCGGACAAGGTCGCGCTATGAAGCTCGGTTCTTCTAGGGCTTAAAATTGTTCCTGTGCTGGAAAAGGTTCTTTCTTCTGTGGCCTCTGAGGCCGGAATAGCTAAAACCCAAGATGCAACTTTGCGTAGTGTCGGAAATTGTAACGATTTCTTCCAGAATTCCAGGAGATCAAATTCCGCCACATCTATTTAATAGGGACAAAGTAATATCACGGTTTCGTTATAAGACACATTGAACTTAGGGTGGAAAACCTGAACGTGGTAGCGAATGTCCAATATAAATGGTAAGCTCGTCTTCGTCTTCGTCTTCGTCTTCGTGATCTTCGAATTTCTCAAGGAAAGTTCGGGGCATTTTTGAGGGTGGACCTTCATCCTGCTTTGCCATCGAGGTGAGGCGCTCCGTGACGTCACTAGTAGGCGTTACTATATCCATCCTGTTTCTTAGTAACTTTTTAGCTGCTTCGCGTATTTCTTCACTAGTAAACTGCAACTTTTTATATCTAAACTCGAAACTGTGGAATCAGTACTAATTCAAAACCATAAAACCCACAATTTAACTGATGACTTGGCGAAGAACGCATAACATATCGGACAACGCTTAAATGTAATTGTGGGTCACTTAAAGGGATCGACAATTGTATACCCGTGGGCGGGGCCTATTGAAGCTTACCTTCCATCAAATAGAGCTCTACTGGCCATGCACGAGTTTTCGTAGGGTGCACTGCTAACCCTACGAAAACTCGCACATGCCCAGTAGAAATCTATTTGATGGAAGACAAGCTTCAATAGGTCACCCCGGGTCATCTATTATTCAATTGTCGATTCCTTTAATTAAACGAATTCAGAATTTTAGTTTGGGTGTAACATGCAAGCAGCGTAGTATATGGGATCCGATTGGCAGTACTTGTCGAACCATCCTTGGACCGATGTTTTGAAGTTGGCAAACATTCTTGAATCGTCGGCCTTAGGAGATAATTCATCTCGTAGGACTTCGTAACAAATAACCACAATGTTAATTGTTGGGCATTTATCGGCGCTGAGTTTCTCTGAGCACGTTCGAAAGTGGCGTAACATTGTTACTAGTTCAGTAACCAGGTCATCGTCGATGCCCGTAATTCTATGCAATTGATGCATTTTTAGAAGTATTTCTTTGACCGGTTGGGACAGTTTCTGGTATGACTCGAGCATAATCAATTTGCTGTTCCAACGCGTGGTGACGTCTTGTTTCAAAGTATAAGGCAGCTTCAAATTTAACCCGGCCTTTTTAAAGTAAGTAACTAACGCTTTCACACCATCAATCGAGCTTTTAATAGCTGGGAAATGTTTGGTAAGGGCTTTATCTTTAAACGAGTGCTCGAGCACCAAATTCAGAATGTGACATTGACATGGTAAGCGACGTGGAAAAACTCCAACCATATTTGACCCACCATCAGTAACCGCAGTAGAATGATCCATAATTGTACTCGCGTCGTCAGAGGGAAAATAACTTTGCAAAATCCTTGTACATTCCGGTACGCGACAATTTGGTCTCGCCGTTATGGTCTCGCCGTTTTGGTCTCGCCGTTTTGGTCTCGGGACAAATGGGTCTCGGGACAAATGGGTCTCGGGACAAATGGGTCTCGGGACAATTGGGTCTCGGGACAAATGGGTCTCGGGACAAATGGGTCTCGGGACAAATGGGTCTCGGGACAAATGGGTCTCGGGACAAATGGGTCTCGGGACAATTGGGTCTCGGGACAATTGGGTCTCGGGACAATTGGGTCTCGGGACAATTGGGTCTCGGGACAAATGGGTCTCGGGACAAATGGGTCTCGGGACAAATGGGTCTCGGGACAATTGGGTCTCGGGACAATTGGGTCTCGGGACCTAACCCAACCCAACATTGTTTGGGGGTAAAAAGATTATTTATATGAGTATTAAAAGCCCGCCTCTTACCACGAACAATTTGTTAGCAATAATAGAAATATTTTGGAAAAGGTGGCAGCTAATTAATTGGAGAATATTTTGGAAAAGGTGGCAGCTAATTAATTGGAGAATATTTTGGAAAAAGGTGGCAGCTAACTATTAGGAGAATATTTTGGAAAAGGTGGCAGCTAATTAGTAGGAGAATGTTTTGGAAAAGGTGGTAGCTAATTAGTAGGAGAATGTTTTGGAAAAGGTGGCAAATAATTAATAGGAGAATATTTTGGAAAAGGTGGCAGCTAATTAATTGGAGAATATTTTGGAAAAGGTGGCAGCTAACTATTAGAAGAATATTTTGGAAAAGGTGGGAGCTAATTAGTAGGAGAATGTTTTGGAAAAGGTGGTAGCTAATTAGTAGGAGAATGTTTTGGTTAAGGTGGCAGCTAATTAATAGCAGAATATTTTGGAAAAGGTGGCAGCTAATTAATTGGAGAATATTTTGGAAAAGGTGGCAGCTAACTATTAGAAGAATATTTTGGAAATGGTGGGAGCTAATTAGTAGGAGAATGTTTTGGAAAGGTGGTAGCTAATTAGTAGGAGAATGTTTTGGAAAAGGTGGCAGCTAATTAATAGGAGAATATTTTGGAAAAGTTGGCAGCCAGTAAATAGCAGAATATTTTGGAAAAGGTGGCAGCTAATTAATAGGAGAATATTTAGGAAAAGGTGGCAGCTAATTAATTGGAGAATATTTTGGAAAAGGTGGCAGCTAACTATTAGGAGAATATTTTGGAAAAGGTGGCAGCTAATTAGTAGGAGAATGTTTTGGAAAAGGTGGTAGCTAATTAGTAGGAGAATGTTTTGGTAAAGGTGGCAGCTAATTAATAGCAGAATATTTTGGAAAAGGTGGCAGCTAATTAATTGGAGAATATTTTGGAAAAGGTGGCAGCTAACTATTAGAAGAATATTTTGGAAAAGGTGGGAGCTAATTAGTAGGAGAATGTTTTGGAAAAGGTGGTAGCTAATTAGTAGGAGAATGTTTTGGAAAAGGTGGCAGCTAATTAATAGGAGAATATTTTGGAAAAGTTGGCAGCCAGTAAATAGCAGAATATTTTGGAAAAGGTGGCAGCTAATTAATAGGAGAATATTTAGGAAAAGGTGGCAGCTAATTAATTGGAGAATATTTTGGAAAAGGTGGCAGCTAACTATTAGGAGAATATTTTGGTAAAGGTGGCAGCTAACTATTAGGAGAATATTTTGGTAAAGGTGGCAGCTAATTAATAGGAGAATATTTTGGAAAAGGTGGCGGCGAATTATTGGGACCATTGCTTTGGAAAAGGTGGCGACGAATTATTGGGACCATTGCTTTGGAAAAGGAGGCAACTAATTAGGTAACCAAATAATCACGAGACCAAACCGTCCCGAGACCAAATAATCACGATACCAAATAGTCCCGAGACCAAATAATCACGATACCAAATAGTCCCGAGACCAAATAATCACGATACCAAATAGTCCCGAGACCAAATAGTACCGAGACCAAATCGGTGAGACCAATTAGTCCCGCGACCAAAATGGCGAGAACAATTCGGCGAGACTAAATTGTCCTGCTCTGTGTACATTCACCTCGAATATTTATAGTGGATTTCTTTTCATCTGGGAACTCTTCTACGGCTAGAAGGCTGTTCTTTAAGGTAAATGTATGGTCAATGAAGTGTATACTCAGGGATAAAAAGTGCCGTTGTTTGTATTGATCGGTCCACATATCCGTTGTAAATGAGAATCGTGGGTAGGACAGTGACCCCTGCAAGGATGTCATGATGTTACCATTCAAATGGGATACTACAGAGTTGAGATGTTTGTCTTTTAGCGTTTTACGATGTTGCAAGATGGTTTTTACGTCAACGTGTCCATGGCGAGCTCCAAAGTCTGAGAAGGCTTGCACGATACGTAAGAAGCCTTTCGATTCTACACTATAAAGTGGTCGTAGATCTTGTGCTAATCCAATTACGACAGTTTGGTTTATGTCATCTTTCGCAAGGTCTGAGATAGGTTTTTGCGGCACATCTTGAGACAATAACGCTAGATGACGTCGAGACGCGTCGGACAATTTGGTGATGCCTTTCGCATGACTGAACGTGGTTCAACAAGGAGTGGGTTCCATTCTTTGCGTTCCACGACAGTATTGAACTACATTTTACACATCGAACGAACCCCGCCGCTTTACCGTCCACGAAAACGACATCGAAGGAGGTCTAAACCACCGATTTTCCCCTTTCGTTTACATTAAATGAGACACGACTAGTTTCAGAATTGTTTTCGATCAATAGCTTAAGGTCATTTTTGGTCAACTTAGTCAAATCCGGTGCTCGCGACATGCCTACAGACACCACAACTACCGCGGTCGCTCAAGCTGACAACGTATACGTTAATGAAATTTAAGTAAAGCAAAATGATACATTCGCTTGAAACATGTACATTACACGAGCTCAAATAATTGGTGGCTATCTCGGCTACTGACAAGATACCATACTAATGTTTAGCGGGGGTAGTTAAAAGAGTTAAAACACATCCCATTGGTAAGAACTTTTTTGTTTTGAGTAAAGAATTTGTAGACTGAGGAGCCCCAATAGGCAAAAAATGACGTCAAAGTCCTATTGAAATGTGACACGCTTCATTTTGGGTAGCCGTAGCACCCAGTGCCACCCACCCTCTAACGTGGTACCCGCAACATATGTTCAGCTAAAAAGACCCGAAATACCCACCCGCTAATTTTTTCTACCCACCCATATCCACCCGCGGGTGGGTTGGGTTTTTTACGGATAACCCAAAGATTTGACTGCGGGCTCCCACCTCTAATGTGAAGGGCTTGAATGGCCTGATAGAGCATGCTCCGTGGCATTTAGCGTTTAGCGAGGACATTAATCAAGCATGGGACTTTTGGTTACAATTGTTTTGGTCTTGTTTTAAGGACAGTGTTCCTTCAAGGACGGTATACTCAAAGAGATTTCGGCAGCCATGGATTTCTGGTGATATTGTTCACCTTGCTAATGTCAAAAGAACTTTATACAAACTTTTTAAGTCTAAGCCAACTGAGGCTAACAGAGCTAAATACAGACGGTCCTGTAATTTGATAAAAGCTAAAACTCGCTCTAAATTTAATGATTACGTGAATGACTTGTCCTCTAAGATTAAGGACAAACCGGATAAGTTTTGGAAGTTTGTCGCTCGCAAAACTAGAATACCTATACCGAACTTTATGAATATTGATAATACCCCTGTCACTGACGCTTCTTCGATTGCGACAATGTTTAACTCTTTTTTTCAATCTTGCTTCAATAAGTCTGACTCAATCCCTCTTAATGTTGCTTCATTGCCTAATCCGACTAGGGACCCAGATCTTGTTTTTACTCCCGGTTCCGTTGCTGCTGCTATAGCACGCTTAAAGTCCAGTTCTTCGTCTGGGCCCGATGGGGTTTCTACTAAAATGATTAAACTGTGCGCTACGAGCATATCTAAACCCTTGTCAGAATTTTTTAACTACTCTTATAGATTAGGTAAACTACCTGATGCCTGGAAGAAGGTCAATGTAGTACCCCTTTATAAAGGTGGTTCTTTGAGTCGTTCAGAGCTGGAATCTTATCGACCAATATCACTTTCTTCCGTCTTTTGTAAAGTAATGGAATCTATTATTTGTGAGAATCTCCTCGTGTTTTGCTCAAAAAATAATGTTCTTCCCGAGCGTCAGTTTGGTTTCCGTAAAGGATTTAGCTGTACAACTCAGCTTGTACAAGCTTTCCACTCTTGGGCTCTCACCCTTGACACCATTAATCCTCCTGACGTACACGTAGTAATTTTTGATTGGAAGAAAGCCTTTGACTCTGTACCCCATGATCGTCTCGTCTCTAAGTTACAGGCTCTAGGTATCGGTGGTAATTCCTTGCTCTGGGTCTCGGATTTTTTGAGGGATAGAATGCAGAGGGTTGTCTATCAGGGTCAATCCTCGAGTTTTCTTCCTGTTACTTCTGGGGTACCTCAGGGCTCTATTTTGGGACCACTACTTTTCAACTTATACGCTCATGATCTTCCGATGAGCATATCTGCACAAAGCACTCTCTGGCAATATGCAGATGATTCCTTTTTATCTCGTGCTATTAGGACACTGCAGGATTCCGTAACTCTTCAGAGTGACATTGACGCAATCTTTGAATGGGGTTTGCTTAATTTGCTTAATTTAAATATTAAAAAGTGTTCTTTCATAATTTTTACGAGGCGTCGCAATGTACTAAATTATGATTATAAGATCAATGATTTTTCTTTGCCTCGTGTTTTCAAGTGTAAATTGCTTGGTATAATATTCTCAAGTGACCTTAAGTGGTCTAACCATGTTATTTATATAACCGCTAAGGCCCGTCGCATAGCTGGTTTGATTCGTAGAACGTTTGGACGTTCGAAAGCGTCGCTTATATCTTTTAATGCTCTGGTTATTCCATTGCTACAATATGGTGTAGAGGTCTGGTCACCTTATTTAAAGAAAGATATAGATTCTATCGAGAGGGTTTTGCGTTATTTTACATCCTTTTACCTTGGTCAACCTTATATAAATTTTCCCATGAATCGCAATCGTGTAAGATTGGATTATAGTACTCGTTTGAAACAATTGAATTTTTTGCCAATATATTTGTTAAGTCAAAAAGCTGGTTTAATTTTTTTGTTTAGAATCATTAACGGATGCTATTATTTTCCCCTTTTAGACTATATTAGTATTAACGAGAGGCATGAATGCTTAACTTTTTATATTTCTAAATGTAGATGTGATGCTTTTTTACACTCATTTTTTAATCGTGTTATTAGACAATGGAATGCGCTTCCTTTTAACATTAGATGTTCTATGACAATTTATACTTTTAAAAATGACCTTGATTGTTATCTCAAACAAAAGCGATACCATGTTTAAAAATTGTTCTTTTTGTTTTAATTTAATTTATTCTAATTTAATTTTTGTATGTCTTGTCTTGGCAACCAGTGCGATAATGGGACTTGTCCTTAATCTGGTTGCCTTCAGTGAATTTATTTTTTTACTGAAAAATAAACATTATTATTATTATTATTATTATTATTATTATTATTATTATTGTTTAATTTAGGCTTATAGTCTTATTATTATTTTAAAGTTTTATCTAAAGTTTAGAAATATTAAATTAATGAGGCCTTGGTTTTATATATTAAATGAATTATATATAGATTAAATAATTAAATACCGGCGAAAAACGTGCCAGCCGCCGCGGTTAGACGAGAGGTGTAAAATAAGATTATTTTTGAGGTAAGAAATTTTATATGTTTTAGTAAATAATATTTTTATTTAGGTAAAATTTATAATTGTTTTATTTTACTACAAGTTGGGAAAACCAAAATATTACCTCTCCGAGTCAAGACGACTACTTACAAACTTATTTACCCAGATATGGAAATGTTTCTTAAGTTAAAATTTATGAAATATTAAAGCAGTATACAAAGCATAGCAAATATACTGTAAATCAGACGACATTTTACATCCAATAATGATATACTTGTACACATTAAAATCATCCGATGGGGGAAAAACGGGAAATGAAGAGATAAAACTTTGGAGGGATATTACCTTTACGTGTTTGTAAAGGCCCAATTTTCTACTCCTCAACTGTATGCCCTCTATGTTCAAAGCCATATTCACAACAGGGTTGCCATGTAAACACTATCCTCTCGTTTCATCTCAACGATTTTCTTAGTTTGTCAACATGACTGTTAACGTTACATAACACCAAAGCTTATTTGTGGCTACACACACTGAAAGTAAATGCGTACCATAAAAAGCATGAAAACACGAAGCTATTATCCGATTACGATCAGGCCTTTCACTGGTCTGGGCTGCGTTCAGCAGAGCTCACCAAAAAAGACAGCGGATTTTGGAAATGTTTACCGGTGAGGTCTGTCGTCATAGCTTTTCTCCGGTCATCGGCGTTTTATAAATGACGCTAGCGCAATAAAGCGTGCAAGGTACCAAGGCTTAACAAAAATTGTATGATAACATATTTATAGAGATAGATAACAACTTTTATAATTAAAATTAGAAACTAACATATCTCTTAAAATTCTCGCGTGATCAACTGGTTTCACGCCAATTAAATAGCTATAGTCCCATAGAGCTATTTGTATTAATTCCTCCATGGTTTTTTCGCCAAGCTGAGAACTACGCGTTTTACGTCACGTTATGCAAAAACCGACTATTTTCTTTGAAGACCACGCTAGCTCAGCGCTAACCAATTCAAAAACAAACTCCCGTTATGTAGGACACTGCTAACAGCGCTGGGCTCTGCTGAACGCGGCCCAGATTTCCACCATGATTATAAAATCTAAGCCTAATTATTTAAAAGTGTATTTAACTTTCGGCTCACTCTGAACCGTTAATGTCTCTGCATTACAGAAACGAAAACCAAACCCACGCGTTTACTTTTTGGTTCATTAGGCCTATTGACAACTAAAAGTTCATTTGACCAATATAGTAGCGTTGTTCTTGTATTCACTATAGAAAGGATTATGCTATAAACAGATGTAGTATAGCTTAAGTAATATATAAACATCCATTTTAAATAATATTAAAAAAAATCTTTGGAATATCAAAATGAAATAGAGCTTTAAAGCTACAAAAGTACTAAATGCATCATAATTACGAAAAATATTTCCACATATTCACTTTATATTAAGGATAAAGGGAATATTATGGTTCTGTAGGATTTCTTTACACATCAAAACAAAACGAACTTCTAACGCAGCGCACTACTGTAACAACGGACGGACACACACAGACAAAAACACAGACTGCTTTTTAACTCTTTCCGTATTAATTTTGAATTGAGAAACAAGATTATCTTAAATATTAAAATAAATATAATTAATATTTAATATTTTCTTCGTTAGTTATTCGCCTTATTGAACGTTACATCGTTTTAAAAAAGAACAATTAAACATTCTTGAGAGACTTGACTAATATTGGCGTTTGAAATGAAGCATACGCCGGTTGCTTCGCCTTACTCAAATAGGTAGTATATAACGGTGTCGAACTACAGCTAAATGCAAGAACAACCGCAATTGCGAAAACCTATCGTGGACTACCCACCCTAGGGAGGCTAGACGTTACTCGTAACCCTAGCTGATCGCCGCGAATGTCTTAAACCCAACGATGACGATGGAGTAGAAGCCAGGTGTGCAGACTGGTGTCCATGTGGGATGGACAAAAACAAAGACCAGAAGATGGTGGTGTAGAAGCCAGGTGTACAGACTGGTGTCCATGTGGGATGGACAAAAACAAAGACCAGAAGATGGTGGTGTAGAAGCCAGGTGTACAGACTGGTGTTCATGTGGGATGGACATAAACAAAGACCAGAAGATGGTGGTGTTAGAAGCCAGTGTGTACAGACTGGTGTCCATGTGGGATGGACAATGACCAGAAGATGGTGGTGTTAGAAGCCAGTATGTACAGACTGGTGTCCATGTGGGATGGACAATGACCAAAATATGGTGGTGATTAGAAGCTAGTATGTACAGACTGGTGTCCAAGTGGAATGGACGAGGACCAGAAGATGAAGGTGATTAGAAGCCAGTATGTACAGTTTGGTGTCCGTGTGGAATGGACAAAGACCAGAAGTTGATGGTGTGATGGTAGAGGAGCCATTTCCGTGACTGTGAATGCAGTTCGAAAATGGCGAACACGTTTGCTCCGATTTGGAAACTGCGAACGCGGTCACGTGGGTGTAACAACAGACACACACACAGACACCCCGACAGACAGACACACACGATCGTTACAGAACCTCTCCGTGACATACGTCACTCGGAGAGGTAAAAAAGATTCTTAAAAGATTAGGTTTAAAAACTAGGATTAGATACCCTATTATTCTAATTTATTAAATAGACCTTTTCACACTTAGAGCGAGGGTGAAAAGGGGGTAAAATTTGCGGTAGGTGAGCATGCGCAGAGAGAATGTTGCCAGTCGTATTTATGTAACCATTGCTTTTACCTTACTAGTTGGGCATTTGATTTTATTTTTATAAAACAGTGTTGTATTAATGGTTGTAAAAGTATAAATTCAACTTCCTAGGTGAAATTTTATCGAATTCAATTGATAGACGTAAAATTGGGGTAGTTTATAATATTCTACAGACCAAATTGGGCGCCAAGGCTTACGAGCGTGTTATACGCGACGCTTTCGGGCACGGCATCGGCGATGTTCGCCGATGAAGCGTCGATCCCATACGGTCGCCGAGGCTTAGTGAGTTTTAACCAACTATTATCATTGCACCGTTTCCATTAGAACTTAAAAACTGTTTGTTTCTTAACATGGTTTTAATTTTACTCTCTCGGTTTAACTACTAGGCGTTTTATTTTAATATTAAATTACAAAACGTTCTAAAACAAGTCCATCGTAGTTTATTTTAGACGTTAACTCCATTGAAGTGTAAAACTCATGGCAACAAACTTGCAACTGCTCATGCGCGGCCATAAGTGTGAAAAGGTCTATTCCTTAAAGGATTAGACTAGGTAAATAAAATTAAAAATTTTGGCGGTGTTTTAACCAAGCAGAGGAACTTGCCCTTTAATTGATACCCCCCCCCCCCAAAAAAATCCTATTTTAGCTATTGTTCATATACCGTTGTTGTCAGTTTACTTTTTAAGAAAGATTGAGTTTTCAAAATAATTATTTAATTATAACTTCAAATCAAGGTGTGGTAAATGCTAAAAGTTGAGGTGTGTTACATTAATTAAACTTGTGGATTAATTTTAATGAAATTAAATTATAAATCTGGATTTGCTAGTAAATTAAGAATAATATGCTTATTTGAAATAGGCTATAAAACATGTACATATCGCCCGTCACTCTGGTTCTTAAAGCTAGATAAGTCGTAACAAAGTAAGTTTAAAGGAACTTGAATCTAGATTAGCAAAATGAAGCTTTTATAGCAATTTATTTACACAAAGGAGATCTTCTTATTAAGAGGCATTTTGAGTAGGCTAGTTTATTAATTAAGTTTTGTAATTTATTATTAAAAATATTTATTTTAAATACTTATTATTATTAAAGAAAAATTTTATTTGTTTGTTCCGTGAGGGAAAATAATTTTATGGTTATAGAATAAATTAAATTTAGTACCTTTTGTATCAGGGAATTTTAATATTTAAAATATTTTTTTCCTGAAAAAATAAGAGTTATATAAATTTAATTAAAGAGTTAACTGTAACAAAAGTTAATTAGATTTTTATATAGTAGTGAGATGTTATTCGTTTTTTTTGATATCTGGTTTCTTGAAAAATTATTTTAGATAGGTGTTTAGATTTTGTTATTTTTAAATATTTAATTTATTAGGGTTAAGCTTAATAATTTAGTAATTATATAATAATATTAGTTATGGGTATATAGGCTTTAAAGTGGCTATTTGTTTAATAACATATGTTCAGTAAATTTATATTAATTAAATAAAAAGAAGGTTAAAAAATTTTAAATTTTTTTTATAATGAGATTATTAGTAGAAAAATATTTAAGGGATTTTTAATAAATTTAAAGGGACCTTTTAAATAAAATTATATTTTTTTAAGGAACTCGGCAAAATATTTTTTCGACTGTTTATCAAAAACATTTTTTTTAAGGTATTAAATTAAATAAGCCCTGCTCTATGATATTATTATTTATTAAATAGCCGCAGTATACTGACTGTGCAAAGGTAGCATAATCATTTGGTCCTTAATTGGGATCTTGTATGAAGGGGTTAACGAAAATTAGCTGTCTTAAAAAAATATTTTGAATTTTAATTTTTTGTAATAATGCAAAAATTTATTTAAGGGACGATAAGACCCTATAAAGCTTTATTTTAAGTAAAATTTAGTTTTAGACATATTATTTTTTACTAAAAATTTTACTGGAGTGGTATGTTAAAGTCAAAACTAATATATTTTAAAATTTTTGACCCAATTTTATTGATAATAAGATTAAGTTACTTTAGGGACAACAGCATAATCCGTTTAGGGAGTTCAAATCGAAGAATGGGATTATGACCTCGATGTTGAATTAAAATTTCTTTAAGGTGCAGGAGCTTTAAAAGATAGTCTGTTCGACTAGTAATATTTTTTATGATTTGAGTTCAAACCGGTGTGAGCCAGGTTGGTTTCTATCTTTAGTTAATTATACAGGATTAAATTAGTACGAAAGGATCTTTTAATCAAAATTATTTTTAAAAATTTTTATAATAAAAAAGTACCTTATAGATAAAAGGGTGGCTATGATAAAGCTAACAAAGTTTTTACTCTTTTTTAGTCTCCATTTTGTCAGATTGATTGAGTTAAATTTAGAATTTAATTAGGGGTAAAATTTATAAAAGCCCAAATGGGACCATTAGAAAAATGGGGTGTGACCCAAAATCCCCCCAGACTAAATCCCCCCCGGACAAAATCCCCCCAAATCATAAGTAACGGACAAAATCCCCCCAAAACTCCTAATAGATGGACAAAATCCCCCCAAAATTCCTACTTGATGGACAAAATCCCCCCAAAATCATATTTAATGGACAAAATCCCCCAAATCATAATTAATCGACAAAATCCCTCCAAATTATATTTAACGGTTAGGTTTGGATTGGTTAGGTTAGGTTTGGATTGGTTAGGTTAGGTCAGGTTAGCTTAGGTTTGGTTTGGTTTGGTTCCAATAATTCGTTGACACCTTTTCCAAAATATGCTCCTTTTAATTAGCTACCACCTTTTCCAAAATATTCTCCCTTTAAATAGCTACCACCTTTTCCAAAACATTCTCCTATTAATTAGCTGCCACCTTTTCCAAAAGATTTTCCTATTAATTAGCTGCCACCTTTTCCAAAAGATTTTCCTATTAAATAGCTGCCACCTTTTCCAAAATATTCTCCCATTAATTAGCTGCAACCTTTTCCAAAACATTCTCCTACTAATTAGCTGCCACGTTTTCCAAAATATTCTCCCTTTAAATAGCTAAAACCTTTTCCAAAATATTCTCCTTTTAATTAGCTAACACCTTTTCCAAAACATTCTCCTACTAATTAGCTGCCACCTTTTCCAAAAGATTTTCCTATTAATTAGCTGCCACCTTTTCCAAAAGATTTTCCTATTAATTAGCTGCCACCTTTTCCAAAATATTCTCCTATTAATTAGCTGCCACCTTTTCCAAAAGATTTTCCTATTAATTAGCTGCCACCTTTTCCAAAAGATTTTCCTATTAATTAGCTGCCACCTTTTCCAAAATATTCTCCCATTAATTAGCTGCCACCTTTCCCAAAACATTCTCCTATTAATTAGCTGCCAACTTTTCCAAAAGATTTTCCTATTAATTAGCTGCCACCTTTTCCAAAAGATTTTCCTATTAATTAGCTGCCACCTTTTCCAAAATATTCTCCCATTAATTAGCTGCCACCTTTCCCAAAACATTCTCCTACTAATTAGCTGCCACCTTTTCCAAAATATTCTCCAATTAATTATCTGACATCTTTTTCCAAAATATTCTCCTATTAATTAGCTGCAACCTTTTCCAAAACATTCTCCTACTAATTAGCTGCCACCTTTTCCAAAATATTCTCCAATTAATTATCTGACATTTTTTTCCAAAATATTCTCCTATTAATTAGCTGCAACCTTTTCCAAAACATTCTCCTACTAATTAGCTGCCACCTTTTCCAAAATATTCTCCAATTAATTATCTGACATCTTTTTCCAAAATATTCTTCTATTAATTAGCTGCCACCTTTTCCAAAAGATTTTCCTATTAATTAGCTGCCACCTTTTCCAAAATATTCTCCTATTAATTAGCTGCAACCTTTTCCAAAACATTCTCCTATTAATTAGCTGCCACCTTTTCCAAAATATTCTCCTTTTATATAGCTACTTTTTCCAAAATATTCTCCTACTAATTAGCTGCCACATTTTCCAAAAGATTTTCCTATTAATTAGCTGCCACCTTTTCCAAAAGATTTTCCTATTAATTAGCTGCCACCTTTTCCAAAATATTCTCCTATTAATTATCTGCCACCTTTTCCAAAAGATTTTCCTATTAATTAGCTGCCACCTTTTCCAAACGATTTTCCTGTTAATTAGCTGCCACCTTTTCCAAAATATTCTCCCATTAATTAGCTGCCACCTTTCCCAAAACATTCTCCTACTAATTAGCTGCCACCTTTTCCAAAATATTCTCCTTTTAATTAGCTACTTTTTCCAAAATATTCTCCTACTAATTAGCTGCCACATTTTCCAAAAGATTTTCCTATTAATTAGCTGCCACCTTTTCCAAAAGATTTTCCTATTAATTAGCTGCCACCTTTTCCAAAATATTCTCCTATTAATTAGCTGCCACCTTTTCCAAAAGATTTTCCTATTAATTAGCTGCCACCTTTTCCAAAAGATTTTCCTATTAATTAGCTGCCACCTTTTCCAAAATATTCTCCCATTAATTAGATGCCACCTTTCCCAAAACATTCTCCTACTAATTAGCTGCCACCTTTTCCAAAATATTCTCCAATTAATTATCTGACATCTTTTTCCAAAATATTCTCCTATTAATTAGCTGCAACCTTTTCCAAAACATTCTCCTACTAATTAGCTGCCACCTTTTCCAAAATATTCTCCAATTAATTATCTGACATCTTTTTCCAAAATATTCTCCTATTAATTAGCTGCAACCTTTTCCAAAACATTCTCCTACTAATTAGCTGCCGCCTTTTCCAAAATATTCTCCAATTAATTATCTGACATCTTTTTCCAAAATATTCTCCTATTAATTAGCTGCAACCTTTTCCAAAACATTCTCCTACTAATTAGCTGCCACCTTTTCCAAAATATTCTCCAATTAATTATCTGACATATTTTTCCAAAATATTCTCCTATTAATTAGCTGCCACCTTTTCCAAAATATTTTCCTATTAATTAGCTGCCACCTTTTCCAAAATATTCTCCTATTAATCAGCTGCAACCTTTTCCAAAAATTCTCCTGCTAATTAGCTGCCACCTTTTCCAAAATATTTTCCAATTAATTATCTGACATCTTTTTCCAAAATATTCTCCTATTAATTAGCTGCAACCTTTTCCAAAACATTCTCCTACAAATTAGCTGCCACCCTTAGTAACGCGTTGATAAAATGGGAGTGCGTCAATAGGAAATTAGGATGCCGTGGAAGTTTGACAACTGACGAGGATGTCCAGGATGTAATTAAATTTTCCGCTCATAATCACTTGTCCATTGTGTTCGCGTCCGAAGTTACCAAGTTTCGTACTTCACTGGGGGGATTTTGTCTTGTTATAATGATTTGGGGGGATTTTGTCTTGTTATAATGATTTGGGGGGATTTTGTCTTGTTATAATGATTTGGGGGGATTTTGTCTTGTTATAATGATTTGGGGGGATTTTGTCCTACATTGGGGGGATTTTGTCTTACATTGGGGGGATTTTGTCGCATTGGTTTAAATGGGGGGATTTTGGCCGGGGGGATTTTGGTATACAATCAGAAAAATGTTATCTTTGATAGTATACATTTTGTTATAAATAAAACTTATTTAAAATAGACTTTAATGTTTTTTAATTATACCATGTTTACATGAAAATTAAATAAATTCCTTTGATAAGATACAAATTAACCCAAAAATTAAAAGCAAATATTCTGACATTTCTAAAAATTGTCCTGAGGCTCTCCTTATTATGAATAAATACATTGTCATATTTAATACTAATTTAAAAGTTTACGTTATGACATTAAAATATTATTTATGTCTTTTACACCCTTAATTTTTAAGGGTTTTAAAAAAAATTAAGGGTGTAAAAACTTTTTTATTTTTAAACTATCTATTTATCTTTTATATTAAAGTGTATTAATAACGTGTGTTTATTAATTTGTAAAAATTATTATTGTAAAAAATAAGTAGTGATATATAAAATATCAAAGTTATTAAAATGAGATTTAAGAGATATAGGGGCTGTTAGGGCCAGGCTTTAAGTTTTGGTGTTTTAGCACATTATTTTTTGAAAGTAAAAGAAATAAATTTACTTATTAGACTTAGTAGTAATTGAATAATGAATACTTAATTAATGTGGCAGATTAAGTGCGATGAATTTAAGCTTCATTAATAGAAGATTTTTCTCTTTAATAATAGTATTATTGAGTTATGTGTTTTTATTAGTTTGTATGTTAATTAGAGTAGCTTTTTATACTTTATTAAAGCGCAAAATTTTAGGGTATATTCAAATTCGAAAAGGTCCAAATAAAGTAGGGTTTATAGGGCTATTACAGCCTTTTGCTGATGGTTTAAAGTTAATAGTTAAGGAACAGGTATGACCTTATTTAAGAAATAAAGGTTTATTTTACTTAAGCCCTATTTTAGGTTTATTTTTGGCTTTTATGTATTATAGTTTATTTTTATTTGTTTGGGAAGGTTTTAATCTAGTTTGAGGTGTAATCTTATTTTTAGTTATTTCTAGTCTAGGGGTCTATCCCTTGCTAGGTTGTGGTTGGAGAAGAAATTCAGCTTATGCGATGTTAGGTTGTTATCGTGCTGTAGCCCAGACAGTTTCCTATGAAGTTAGACTAGCTTTAATTTTATTGTCTTTAGTATGTTTACCTGGGGATTATAATCTTTTTACTTTTGATTCTTTTGGTGTCACTAAGTCTGTGTTATATTTTTTATTATTATTTATTTGAGTAATTTCTTGTTTAGCTGAGACTAACCGTAGCCCTTTTGATTTTGCTGAAGGGGAATCAGAGCTTGTATCTGGTTTTAATATTGAATATGGGGCGGGAGGCTTTGCTTTAATTTTTATTGCAGAGTATTCTAATATTATTTTTATGTGCATTTTTCCTCTTTATTTATTTTTTGTTTTAAATTTAAGTTTTTATTACGGACATCCATTTATGAGACATAAAACGGAAAATTAGCTCCGCCTTCGTCGTCAGCTCCGCCTTCGTCGTCGTCTCGCCTTCGCTCTCTTTAAACTACTCCAGAGCAATGAGATAGAATATATATATGAAACCTAGAGTCACAACGTGAGATCTCGAGATCGACGTTTCGCAATACACCTTTTATCGAGCATGAATCTTTATCAAATACGGGTGGCGCCACCCTAAGAACTTTTTTATTAACGTCTGCTGCTATAATCTGTGTAACAAGCTGTCAAGATAGTTTTTAAACGTGTTAAATAAAATAAGCATACGCGAGTATTTGAATTGTAACTCTATCTCTCTCATAGAGATCTATCTCATTGCTCCAGAGTCGCATTGTAGCCGTAACAGGCTGAGAAATAAGGATTTTTTTTGCTGAGCGCGTGATCGAGTTGGCTTCGTTTGATTTTTGCACATAACGACTTCTAAAGCCTTCCGTTAACGGTAATCAAACTTAATTTTCAGTGATTTAAACTATTTTTCGTGTTATCGCCGTCTTTTGGTTTTACCTACTGGCAGCGTTTTGCCATAGGTCTTGGAAAAGCTCTTATTGTTTGTTCCTCGGGACTCATGACGGGGCTTTTCTATAACTGTGTTTGAGACCTTACTTAAAATACCTCCACTCTCATGTTTTCGCTGTTATTCTTTGAATTTCGGTAATTAAACGTGCGGACTCGACATTTTTTGTTGCTCACTGCATTCCGCTAACGGTGTTTAATTTTTTAATTCGGTTTCATCGTTATTTTTAATTCGGTTTCATCGTTATTTTTAATTCGGTTTCATCGTTATTTGGCTCATTTTCGCCGAAAGTGACGCTGTAACGCCGACGGGGATATTGCCTAGTCCTTGTCTCAGACCGTCCTAAATAGTTTAAAATTCATTATGCCGTCTGCTAAACACTATGATCTCATTTAAATTGTGCGGAAACGTGTTTTAAACTAATATGGGTCATTCCAAGGACACGTGTCTTTTGTGTGACCTCTTTATGTTCGGCTCCCTGTCATTGTAGCCGTAACAGGCTGAGAAATAAGGATTTTTTGGGGTTTGTTGTATCTCGGCTTATGTTGAGGAGATATTCTTTATACGATTTCAATATTAATTAGCAATGTTACTGTATATAAGTAAGGCATTAATTATACAGTGCCTAAATATAGTTTTTGTAATAATTATCCTTTGCTATTATATCAATATGGAGTTCATTATACATTGCTAAAATACATTAGAAAGCGCGACAAAATTGTAAGGGTTTCCTTGGAACTCTTGTTCTTTATTAGTATTATTTTTGATATTTGTTTTTTTATGGGTGCGTGGCTCTTTTCCTCGTTTCCGTTATGATAAGTTAATGATGTTAGCATGAAGGAGATTTTTACCTTTAGTTTTAGGTTTTTTTTATTTATATTCGGGGTAGTATTAATCTAGTTTCAAATTTTGAAAATCGTTAGGTGTAAACCTATAGGATGCTTTCAAAACAAACGCTTAAAATTAGCTAAACGATTAAATTTTTTTGATTAGGTTGTCTTGCATTAAAGTAAGCAAAGGGTTAGTAATAAAATAAGAAAAGTATAAAACAGTAAGAACTTGCCCTATTATTAGGTATGGATCTTCAACAGGCGAGGCTCCAATTCAAGTTAATAAAATTAGGATGTTAGCTCATGACCAAAATAGAATTAGGTTAAGAGGGTAAAACTGAAGTGTTTGAAAATTTCTTTTTATTAAAGGTATAACCATTAGGATAGCAATAGATAATACTTAGGCTAAGACACCCCCAAGTTTATTAGGAATTGATCGTAAGATTGCGTATGCGAATAAGAAGTATCATTCAGGTTGGATATGTAAAGGGGTTACTAAGCTATTTGCAGGGTTAAAATTTTCAGGATCCCCTAGAAGGTTAGGAGAAATTAAAACTAGGGAAATGAATATTAACCGGCCCTCTAGAATATTGTGGTTTATTTTCATTTGCTTCCTAAATAATGTTGTGCCTTTTCCAAAATATTGTGGTTTATCTTCATTTGCTTCCCAAATAATATTATGCTTTTTCCAAAATATTGTGGTTTATCTTCATTTACTTCCCAAATAATGTTACGCCTTTTCCATAATTTGCTGTTTTCTTCATTTACTTCCCAAATAATCTACGCATTTTAGCAAAATATCGTTGTTTATTTTTAAAATTGGAGCTTTATTGAAATATTTTTCTATTCTGGTATGAGAATTTTAAATGTTTCAGCGGGTGTTTAAAATTGCATAGCTATATTTCCGTCGCGAGTCCTTATTATTACGTTTACCTCCCGAGTAGTTTTTCAAGATTGAGGGCAGAATGCGTTTAGGCGGGCAGCGGTCTTAATGGTGGTAAATACATGCAATTTTAAAATTTTCAAAAACTTTTTGACCAACTTGCGGCGGGTTTAGAAATTTTTTTCGAACTCCCCGTGGTCTAATTAATTAGAATCAAGTGTTGGTTGGGTTAGTTAGATAAAGTAAAATCCTACCGTTTTTTGATGGCGTGACGTAGCACTTTACTGTTGATCACTTGACAGACGAAAAGTTGGCGCGGGCTTTAAAAATTAAATTCCAATAATGCTATTCTTACAGTAATTGTATTAGTTTTCTTCACAAAACTACTTATACCATTAAATTGGACATATATTCTTAAACAATTTCATTATTTGCGAGCTCGATAATAATTGAAAAGATCCATTTGCGCATCGTAACGTTTTGAGGGCCACTAAGACGTTTCCCCAACTCCATTTTCGAAAACAGCGCTAGCTTCAAAATGCCACTTTTCCGTTCAACAGCCTTTTACGTCACTGTGATGTCTCGAGCCAATCAACCAAACATCAAGAAAACAGCGATTTCATTGAAATTTTCGTTACTGAACGTACCCTATCTTGTTTTATCTTCATTTCGTGGATCGCGATGCACACGTACTTCTGATGTTCATCCAGAGCAATCTTATCGAAAACTTTCTTGAATTCATTAAAGGTTTAGTTGAAAACCCAATATTTCCGACCATTCTAGATGAATATCTTAGTAAAATTCTCTGGGAAGGTAGTTTTAAAGCACCAGATCTATGAATGATTTATATCCTGAGGGTGATTTGCTATGCATGTAAACACACCATTTCACGATATCGGGGTCCCATCTATTTCCATTTTAGGGTGTGTTGATCATTTTTAACTGCATTATCAGGAACTGTTTGGTAAAAGCATCCGATTCATTATCCGCGTTGGTTTTCAAAATATCTTCCAAATCTTTACTTGTGCTTTTCCCAATATGTTCTCCTTTTCCTATATAATTTTTTTTCGGATGCTGTTAACTTCCTTTTAAGCGAGACAACATCCTTTTTAATCGATTTCAACTTTTTAACTAAAATATTGTTTGGCAATGTTTTATATTTTGCTTTGGAGATTTTGTTCGTCTGACCAGTACTTCTTTTGTTTCAAAACAAGAACTCTAAGTTGGGAACGATAAACAACGCAAAGTTTTCATTGGTTTCCTTTAGACGCTGGTAAAAAACGTTTACTACATTTTAAGGATTTAATTCCTTGCGTAACGGGGCAAATAAATCCACTTTTCGATTCCTTGATAGATATTAAATAAAGAAATAAATAAATAAATGCTTTTATTCAGGAGCAATCTTTAAGAGTGATTCTTATTTACAAAGATGTCCCTTGGGTTAAATTATTAGAAAATTATAGTATTTTACAGTGAAATGACCTTAACTTATTTATTAATTTCTTTTTTAAAAATATTTATAGAAGTTGAGCCTTTAATATTGTTGTGTAGGTCATTCCAAAGGCGTCCGCCTTTGTGTTCAGTGCTTCTACTTCTATACTTAGAGTTAAAAGTTTGCACATAAAAATTTAATTCATTACGCGTACTGCGTTTTAACAATTTAGGGAAATGTAGTAATAGGTACTGGGGAACATGGCCATTTTTGATTTTATACATTAATATTAAGATAGCCATCAGGTATCTTTGATAAGGTGTGTCTATTTTAGCGGTTGTCAATGCCAGTGTGGCCGATGAGTACTTTGTGGCTTTGGCAATTAATTTTGTGCAGGAAGTATACAAGCCGTGCAATTGTGCATGTATTGTTTTACTAGCGTTAGAGTAGAAGATATTTCCATAGTCTATTATCGGCTGAATGCACGCAATGTATAGCATCCGTAATGTATCGATATCTAGGCTGTTCTGTAGTGGTTTGAGGAGCCTAATCCTGGATCGGACCTTCTTTGTAATGTAGTCTATTTGGTGAGTCCAGTTTAATTGTTCATCTAACCAAATACCTAGGTATTTAAAGGATTGCACACGCATGATCCGTCCATTATAGATGCAGTCAACGTTTTGAGAGTGTAATCTCATCTTGGGGTTTGGAGCGAGGATCATGAATTTAGTTTTCTCTAGATTTATTAACAGTCCCCTGGATTTTAACGTCTTATTCAGTTTTTCTAAGTCGTTATCGACGTCTATTATTAGATTTTCTAGGTTTTTGTTGGCGGCTATTATGGCGGTGTCATCAACATATTCATGGGCTCGAGCGCTTCGTGGATTTTTGAAGTATATAAATTGAATAGCAATGGGCCCAGAACACTGCCTTGAGGAACCCCGTTGGTAATGGTAAGCTTCTTGGAGGAGAAGCCATTATGGCAAACACTCTGCTCCCTGCCTTGGAGATAGTTTTTATGCCACGCTAGCGCTTTTCCAGTGATTCGCGATTTTTAGTTTTTAGCGCCATCTATTGATGGGCTAAAAACTAATGCATTTATACCGAAGATTTACTACCCCCACTTTACAATAGTTCAATATATATTATTCTGTAATTTAATTAAGATTAAAATAAATATATATTCACGAGTGAGATTAATGATAATTATAGATAATGATGTTTCAAGTAAGTTAATTGAGGAATTCACTGTAGATTAATTAATATTATACTTTAATTTAATAAATATTATACTTTAATTTAATTAAAATTGAGGAAGTTACAATAGTTCAATATATATTATTCTGTAATTTAATTAAGATTAAAATAAATATAAATTCACGAGTGAGATTAATGATAATTATAAATAATGATGTTTCAAGTAAGTTAATTGAGGAATTTACTTTAATTTAATTAATATTATACTTTAATTTAATTAATATTATACTTTAATTTAATTAATATTATACTTTAATTTAATTAATATTATACTTTAATTTAATTAATATTATACTTTAATTTAATTAATATTATACTTTAATTTAATTAATATTATCATGATACTATAGTTTATGATAACTTTACAAATAATGATGTAGTTTAGTTAAGTTTAAAACTAACCGATTGAGGAAGTTACTATAGGGTTGGTACTGGTAATTATGGACACTTTTTGCAAATCTTTGAATAACTTCCGTGGAGCTAACGTTAGACACCAGAAATTTTCAGGATATGAAATATGATTCTTTATACACAATTCGCTATGTTTTCAGCTTTTAAACTCTCTTAAATTTTGCACAATATCCTATTTCCCAATCCCCTGGGAGGACCCCAATTGTGAACAATCACTGGTAAATGTAAACACCCTGACCCTAAATACTGAAAGAGGTAGTGAATGAACACTGGACCCAAATGTGAACAACAATGATAATCAAATGGGAGAAATAAAAAGGCCCTAGGAAAGGACAGGGTTGCCACAGTACCTGGAAATCCTGGAAAATCTGGAAAAGTCAGGGAATTTAAAAATGGGCCGAAAAGGTCAGGGAAAAGTCAGGGAATTTGATTTAGTGGGTAAAACTTCTGGGAATAAGTCTTTATTGAAAGAGTAATGAAAGTTTCTCCTCATGCTCTCTCAACACAGAAAACTCTAGATTAATCCTTAAAAATGTCTAGAATTGTTTCTGTAAAGTAAATGCTCTCTTAGACTGTTATTTATAGTTAAAATGTTTCTTATTTGTATTGGTGCAACTAATACATGGGAAAATTTAATGTTGAGAGTTTATTTAATTATAACCACTTGAAACGTGCAGTAAACATTCACTTTTTCGGCCTAAAAGGTCAGGGAAAATCTGAGAAAAAGGTCAGGGAAAACCTGGAAAAGTCAGGGAATTTGGTTCTGAAAATTCCGTGGCAACCCTGAAGGAGCTACCATTACGTAGGGCCTAAATCCATGCACCTAGATTAAAGTTTACGCAGATGTGATAAGTGATAATAGGATAATATAGTTAAATCAATACCCGAGTCTAAATGTTCAATAATTTGTTGAGAAGTCCTATTTATTTCGATACCTCGCATAACAGCTGTCTCGTTTTCTCGCTTTCCCGCCCAATAAGTAGTCGTAGCTACCGCCCTCTTACCGCTAAATTGATAAACTTACTAATGGCGCGAAATTTGAGTCTTTTTTGGGTCAATGATGTATTTTAAAGTTAATATTATAACTTTTACTTTTATTTTTTAGTAAAATAGCTTAAAAAGGATTCTAATTAACCTTGAAACAATTGAATTTTTACCTGGTTTTTTCCAACTCTAAAATCGAATTCCGAATCGAAACCACAGATATTAATATCAATTTTATAGTGAAAAACGTGATCTATCTAACGATTAAAGGTTTGTTATCGTGGGATTATTTTAACTCTTCCTAGAGCTTATTCCCCGATGGTATTGTATTAAGCAACACCTAAAATTGGCATCAACTTAAGTTGATAAGTCCGAGTTGGTATGTATATAGGTTCGTATCTTTCATCCACGTATTCCTACAATGTTCATACCATTTTTATCGTAATCCTCAATATTCAATCTACAAATAGAGCCCTTTTAAAAGGAATTTAAGCCGCCCAAAAATTAGCTACAAAATGTTAAAGAAAAAATAGAATCGTTCACATTTACCAGTACCGACCCTAGTTTAAAAAATATTATTCTGTAATTTAATTAAGATAAAGTTCTGTAGGTTAAGTTTAAAATGAACCTAATGAGTAAGTTACTGTAGTTTATTACTAGATTGATTTTATTCATAATAGGAACGTTATTTTACAAACAATGAAAAAAAAACCCGAAATGCTAAATTAGCTGGGGTCATCTTATAATGCATATAGTAATACTAATTCTTGTCACTAGAAGGCGGTAAAAACTATATGACTGGGTCTAGAGTGGGATATAGACCGAGTGGGGAAAGGTAAAGCTCCGCCCATTGACATGCGCAGTAACCACTGGATGTTTTACTTCCAACAACAACACGTAGATGGCGGGAAAATCTATACTTTGGCACGAAATTTAAAATGCTTCGTTTTACAACATTGGTAATAATGTTAGTTCAAATCTTAATAAAAAGGTGAATATTTGTGTTAATATATAGATTGTAAAATATATTTCACACCATGGTTTAAACACAACATACACATTGTTTATTGCTAAACAATAAAGGATTTACATGTATTATTATTAATCCCGATGTTAAGAAAAATGGTTGAAATTATTTGTATACCGAGCGATGATGCCTAAATTGGAAAATACCTGCACTTGTGTCTTTGCAGGATCATGTTGTTTTTCGGTGAAAGACTAATAGTTTTCTGATAGCTATTTTGTTTCAAGGATAATTTTTCTCTGAATTTTTGCGGTTAATTCCAGGATGAAGAGAGTAGTTTTGTAAAGTGCGATGCTTTGAAGTCAATTTAGCTACCAAAAACGTTAATAATCACGATAATGAAACAGACAGAATGTATGTTAAACTTGTTTTGTTATTGTCTTAACTTTGCATTAATATAGCCGAAGTAAAACAAGTTTAACATACATTCATTCTATTTCATAATCGTGATTATTTACAAGTAACTTCAAGTGCCGTACTTTACAAAGACTTCGCTCCTCATCCCGGAATTAACCTCAACTAATCTCAAAAACAACCCTGATAACAAACAAGCAAGATTTGTTATTAAATCTAATTTTATTATACATTTCCGCTGTTCATTCTTTTTTTTTCATCATAGGAGCTTCAATTGATCTGCATTTGGGAGTTTCTTTATTATTTCTACCAGAGAAATTCAGAGAAAAATTATAATTGAATGTTTATTGTGTATAAAACAGAGTTGTAAAATAACTCAGGATATTATAAACTTGGTACACATTTTCAATACAAAATATCAAGAGAATAACGCATAAATGAAATAGTCACGCGTACAAATTTAAATTGGAAAAAGAAAGTAGTAAATCAGTGATTTTTTTCTCTCTCTCTTCTTTTAACATTTAGTAACATTCAATAAGTTGCAGTCGAATTATTTTATGTACATCAGATAAGTTGTTCCAGCAAAGATCAAAAACGCTAGTTAAGGAATTGCCTTTGCATCTTAATTGTTAAGCTAGATTCCCACTTGACCGAAAAAAACCGGCGGAAATCACACAGCCGACGGTAGAAAATTTAACTTATGCCGGCGTCCGGTGGTAGACCATTCACACTACAGCTGAGTTTTGAGTTTGGCGGTACATATTTTTGGGTCACGTGACAGATTTGAGTGGTTTCCACAACATCTATTTCACACTCTGAATTGGTATCTTTGTCCCCTTGTCGCTTAGATCGTACAAGAAGGGATATTTTCTAACCTCAGTAAAGTCTTCCTTATTAACATCTTATCTCTTTTTACTTCCGTTAGTTTAATTTCTCTTTCTTGGTGGTATGTTTCCGATAAGCCTTGGTCAACCACAAAAAAATGGCGACTAGCTATCGATCTCGCGTGTGGGTGCGCTCTTGAAATTTATGACGTTGTCAGTGGGGTAATTTCATTGGCTGAGACATCGACGTAACGCCGAAGACGACCGAAAAAATAGAACACAACTTACGCCCGACCGAACGGAAATTCCGTCAGGCTCGGCGTAAAGATTTTTCGGTCAAAACCCTTTCTGCCGGGTTTCCGTCGTGTTTTCCGTCGAGTGGGAATCTAGCTTAATACTGCGATTGCAAAATGTATTTTGGGCTGCGCAAATGTTTAGGAACAGAAAAATTAAGAGCATTTAATAGAGTCGAGAGCGGAAGAATGTTAAGAACTAACTTGCGAATAAAAGTAACATGATTCAGTCATTAAATTTGAGGAGATCAAGGATTGTCAATAATAGTCCATAATTATAAATAGCTTTAGGCAAAAAGTATTTATGACTGAACTCTATAAAATTACCCTGTACTGCTTCTACTGTTTTTTAGGAGAAATTGGCTATACAGCTACCCCAGGCAACCCAACCAAACAGCAACCTGGAACGAACTAGGCTTAAATATAAGATGCGGAAATGACGAAGAGATTTCAACTGACGACAAAACTTAAGCGAAATCTTTAAGGAGCGACGACATAAGCTAATAGTCTTGGTGACGTGCCTACAAAAATGTAACTTAGCGTCGAATATAGTACTCAAATCTTTAGTTTAAGTTGCTGTGCGGATGGGTTTGGAGTCAATTAAGTAGGAGTTCAGCAACATTCAAACGAATTGGTTAATAGAAAACTATTATTCTTTCATTGATAAAACGAGACATTACCATGCAAAGACGGAAGCGCCGGTACTTTCATTTTAAGCCATCATTGCTCATTCCACTGATAAATTTCCTAACGTTGGGATTATTTTGGAAATAACCGAAATATACATTCACTTCTGTGTTTCTAAAACTCGAAAATGGGAATTTACAACCCATATTTATTTAAGAAGTAATAAATTTAAATCATAAAGACAAACTACTCGTAAAATTATACATTTAATATTGCAAAACTCATGAACTTAAACATATTTTTAATTTTATTGTTTTGAAATAAACAATTTGTATGTTGTGTTTAAAACATGGTGGGAAATACATTTTAAAATCTATATTTTAACACAAATATTCACCTTTTTATTAAGATTTGAACTAACATTATTTATATCTACACCAATGTTGTAAAACGAAGCATTTTAAATTTCGCGCCAAAGTGTAGAATTTCCCGCCATCTACGTGTTGCTGTTGGAAGTAAAACATCCAGTGGTTACCGCGCATGTCAATGGGCGGGGCTTTACCTTTCCCCACTCTAACTGGGTCATCTTGTTCCATATCTCTTAGCAAAATAGCGTGTTGGACTGTGTCAAAGGCTTTAGTTAGGTCCACGAAGACGATGATTACATATAAGTCCTTGCTTAAATGTTCTAGAAGGTTCTCAAATAGGTTAAATATACACGTGATTGTTGAATGTTTGCTTCTAAAACCAGACTGAAGCCGGTATAATACCTCATGTTTTTCCAAATAGTCATATATGTTTTTGTAAACTAACTTTTCGCAGACAAGTGACAGAGTTGGCAAAACTGATATTGGGCGATAGTTTTGTACTTCGCATTTATTTCCAGATTTAAAAATGGGTGTTATTTTTGCTATTTTACAGAGCTTTGGGAAGATGCCATGACTAAACGACAGGTTTATTATTCTTGCTACGGGTGCCGCGATTATTGCTGACAAGGCCTTTATTAAGGCTGGGGATAGATCATCCGAGCCACATGCTTTGTTTGGTTGTATCTTCTTTAGCATAGAGAAGATTGTAGCCTCGTCTGTCAGTTCAAATTTGTCCAGTGCTACTAAGGCCTTATCTGCTTCTCCTCGCAAATGGTGCTGTGTTTGTTGGCATTGGTTTTCATTTATCAATTTTTCCGTCATGTTGGCATAATATTCATTTAAGGTATTAACTATTTGGTTCGGTTTTGATAGTTAAGCTTGGAAATTAGCGGGTTTATCTTCATGTTCAGGTGTGGTTTAAGTGTTTTCCATATATTTGTAGCGCTGTTGCCCTTACTTAGTCTTTCTTGGAAGTATTGTGACTTTGGTTTATGTATCAGGCCATTTACGTAATTTCTTTGCACACGGAATAGAGAATTGATGTAAATATTGTCCCCTTCTGTTTTACTCTGCCGGTACTTGGTTCTGAACTTATCACGAATATGCATCTGGGTTTTAATAAACGTGGTCATCCAGGGTGCATTTTTGGCTGTGATAAATTTTTTGCGAGTCGGTGCGTGCTTATTTAGACTATGTATTATTTCAGAGTGGAAGTTTTCCAGGCTTTCATCTACTTTTGTAAATTGTAGAGCAGTTAATGCTTCTTGTAGTTCCTTCACAAATGCATTTATATCCATTGATTTAAGGTTCCTGACATTCTTGATTATCTTTGGATTTTTGGGGCAATAATTTTTCCTGACTATCCAGGTTAGATCATGATCTGATATGCTGCACGCCTTCACCTTTACCTCTAATATCCTTTGCGGGTAGTTAGTGTATATGTGGTCAATCAAGGTTTTGGATGTAAGTGTTATCCTTGTGGGTTCCGTGATTAATTGTTTGAAAGCATTGAGTATGTTTTGGAGCTTTCTGGTTTTACCGGTGTAAGGTTTGGTTTTAAATGATCATCTTGATTTCCGCAACAAATTATCCATTTGTTTAGTACATTCATTGTGTCCCTAATAGCTCGCTCTGTTTTGATAGTACTTGGCAATTTTGGTGTAATATGGTGGTTTTCCTCAAGCTCATAATTTAGAACATTGAGTGAAACCTCAAAATTATTATCTATTGTACATTTCATGGTTACAGATATCCCTCCTTCTCTCAGTTTGATAAATTCCAGCTTGGAGTTTCCAAATGTTTCAGCCAGCCTGAAGGCCATTCCTTAATGTTGCTAAGTTCCCTAATAGAATTAACTTCATGGTTTTCATAAATATCTATAACCTGTGTTGGGGGTAACGAGCTAGATACAACATTAGAATTAGCTTCTTGTAATTCGTTTTTTCCCAAAATTAGTACTACAGGAATAAACTCGGCTTCTTCATTGTGTTCATCAACATCCATAGCCTGTGGTAACTGTTGCATTTTGAGAATGGTGCTACATACGATGTTAGAGTTACTTTTCTGTGAAAGATAATTCTCCTTGAGATGTACTTTCTCTTTTCCCAAAATTGATACTATACGGGGTTACACTCTGCACCTCCAGATTTCTTTCTATCATTACAGCTGATGCCTCATTCTCAATGTCTCTTCTAATTCCATTCACTTTCTGAACCTTTATGTACATTATCTAAATATAGAACCTTCCACGAAGCCCAGTCTTTCTTTAAATCCTTAATAGTTCGGTTCTTACAGTTTTGGCGTTTTGAATGGGATTTTGGTACTGCTCGGTGGGTCCTTTTCCACCCTCAAAATGGTCAGAACATATATAGTAGCGTCTTGTCATATTGTTCTTATCACGTTTTAGAAGGTCATTCACAGTGAAATCATTCCCATAAGACACATTTGGGGTAGTGATATTTAGGGTTTGGAATTTTGATAAATGTTACATTTTTCCCGTGGGGCAAATATCTCTTATCGTTCTTGCAAGACCCATAGGAACATCTTATTGACGGCATTTTTCTATTAAACTATCAATTAAGTTAACCACTAAACTAAAAAACAAAAGCACGAAGTAGGTTTTCACTTAAGACTAACGTTACACGTAACTGTTTGAAATTGATGAGAAGACGAACTAAAAATTTTAATGGTCACATGACACAGGGTACAATAATTTCACGCTTTCGACGCGAGGTGGCGGTTGCTACTCGTTGCCTTATGTAAACTGGCGATTACCATTGAGTTTACAGTCCCTATATTAGTGGTCTGAGATAAAAAGAATCATGCTTCGATAAAAAGGTAAAAAACATAGTTTATTAAGCGTCTCACGACTTGTTTAAAACTACCCCGATTTGAATGTTAAGATTTAGAACAAAAGCTTAGTTAAAAAGAACTTTACTGTCTGAAGTCTACATCCGAATGAATATTACATTCTTCGTTGTGTTTACTTTACAGCTCGTATCAATAAGGATACGCCCTCTTCAATAGATGATATTTTATCTACAAAAAACCATTTAGCCTATTTTCTATCTAGTTACAATATAGCATCTTTCCTTTCCTGGTTAAGTTATGATTATTGAAATTAGACGAGTTTTAAATTAACTGTTGCTGATATCGTATAGGTGGTTGACTCAACCGGCCTGATCTAGTAATTGTGGGCCATGCAGTTTCTGGAGAATGCTTTCGCCTGGACTCTTGGTGTGGGAAAGGTACTCGCTCCTTAGGCGGTCCGGTGCATGACATGGTTGCTGTTATAGGCGGAAGTTCTGATCTCGTTTCCGTTTCGTTCCGTTGGTCTTTACGCTATCTCTCGTGTGTCCTTCCTATTATAGTTTTAGCTTTCCCTTCATTCGTCATGACTGTTTGATACTCAGTTTGTGAATATGGTCCGTTTGATCTGTTCCTAAGTATGCAATCTTCCTCTCGATTTCCTTGTGGGATTTCTTGTAAATGTGTTCGAGTCCTTCTATAGATTTGGTTTTCTTTGATTCTAATACAGTACGATCTTGGTTCTGGTACAGATGCTATGATCGTTGCTGGTAGCCAGTTTCTATGGCCTGCTTGATATACGATGTCTTGGCCTATCTGATGGGAAGGCAATGGTTGGGCAGTTTTTTGCTTGGCGGTCATATGATGTCTTCGTTCCTCCAAGGCCCTCAGTGTATCTCGTATGGGGTATCGTGGTTCCAACGTCTTTATAGTAGTCGTTAGCGGTGTCCTGATTAGGGTTCTAAATTGGTAAATTACCATGGTAATTTACACGGTAATTTACCAGGGTAACTGTAATTTACGATTTTCTCGGGTAAATTACGAAAACGGTAATAACCCTGGTAATTACCGTGGTAATTTACGCTGGTAAATTACCACGATGGTAATTTACCACCGAATTTTCATTTCGTTCACTTGGAAAATGGTCTTAAAGCTGCACATTTTGCTCTACCCGCGCATGCACACTTATTTCTTCCCATAAGACATGAGTAAGTCATAGAAGGTCGAACGGCAAGCGTGGGAAAAAATTTTTATGGAAATGAAATTTGATTTTCTCGTCTATTCTTGTTGTCGAGCTCGTTTGCGTCAGTTGGAAAGCTGTAATTGTTAGAAATTTCAAGCGATGGGCCTATACCGATACCAATATCGGTACCGAAATTTTACTAAACCGATATATCGGTATCGGTTTAAACTGGTATCGGCCCTGCTCTAGAATTTTGTTCTAAAAACGTGAAATAGCAATAATTCGCAAAATTGGTCAGAAGAAGAAAGTGGATGTTGTTTTTCAAAAGTATTTTGAGCTGTAAACATCAAAACTCGGTGTTTAAATAATGTACGATACTATGCTATAAAAGAATAGCTGTGTTTACTGTTTAAGTGATATTTTTCATTATATAACTTAAAACGATCAATATAATTTAATTTTTGAATTTTCGTAAATTACCATGAAAGGTAATTTACCATTTTCCAAAATTACCGTAATTTTCGAACCCTGGGAAGGCGTATCAGGACTCCTGATACGCCTTCCCATGCACAGTTCCGTGGACTCCTGATACGCCTTCCCATGCACAGTTCCGTGGGTGAAGGCAAATCACCTTTTGGGGTTGAGCGATATTACCTTAATACGCTTTGAAGGTCTTGTCCGTCTATTGATGCTTTGATGATCGAGTTCTTTATTGTCTGTATTGCTCTTTCTATCATTCCGTTTGATTTCGGGTAGTATGGCGATGATGTTATGTGCTGTACATGACTTTGTTCGAGGAAGTGTTGGATCTCGGCGGAATTGAAAGGCGGTCCGTTGTCAGAGACTAGATGCAGAGGTGCTCCATGACGCGCGAATTGAGGTTTTAAAAAGTTGACAATCGCTTGCGCGTTTGTGGTAGTAAGTTCTTGAACTTCCACAAACTTGGAAAAGTAATCGATCATTAGTATCATGTTCCGTCCGTTGACTTTGAATAGGTCGACGCCGACTGTTTCAAAGGGTTGTCTCGGTATTGGATGAGGTTGCATCGGCAATGGAGGATTGGCTCGGCCTTGATTTCGGCAGATTGCACAGTTTTTGATGTAGTACGTTTAAGTCGTCTTGGAGACGCGGCCAAAATACGCTTGCCTTTGCTATGGCTATGCATGAACCGATCCCTTGGTGTGTGGAGTGTACCTTTGCCAGGACCTTGCTTCTCATGTTGGATGATATCACCAGGCATGTGCCTCTGTAAAGCAGACCGTCAGCTACGTGGAGCTCGCCTTGATATTGCCAGTATGGACGAATCTCCGAAGGCAGAGCTTTCTGTGATTGAGGCCATCCTTCTCGTGTTAGTTGTATGACTCGCGTAAGAGTCTCATCAGCGGCCGTGGCTTGTTTATAAATTTCTTGCGTTGTGTTTGGTAATGCCGAGAGTGCATGGAACGAGGCCTGTGGACCTTCCATGTTGTCCGTGTTGATTGTTGTATGTTTTTGTGGCATTCTTGAAAGAATATCCGCGATATACAATTGGGTTCCTGGAACGTATATCAGATCGATTTGAAAACGAAATAGTCTCATGAGTAGACGCTGTAAACGTGGTGATATCAAGTGTAGTGGTTTCTTTATTACTCCGAGTAGCGGCTTGTGGTCGGTTTGCACTGTGATTTTTGTTCCAGCAACGTAGTAGTTAAAATGTTCGCACGCCCAGGTTACTGCCAGCAACTCTTTTTCGATCTGTGAGTACCTGTTTTGTGTTTCCGTGAAAGAGGTCGACGCGTATTCTACCGGATGCTGATTTTGCAGTAGCACCGCCTCTACTCCGATCAGACTGGCATCCACTGACAGTATGATGGGTGCTTTTGGGTTGAAAAATGCTAACACAGGTGCCGTTGTAGCCGGGTTTTGAGGTTGATGAAATGCTGTTGATATGTCTGCTCCCATCCATAGAACACGTCCTTTCGTAGTATAGCCCATAAAGGAGCTGTGTCCTTATTAGCGTCTGGTATGAAACGGACAATATAATTTACCATGCTGAGGAAACTTTGGAGTGCAGTTTTATCAGGTGGCGGTGGCATTGATGTGATTGCTTCCAGTTTCGTGGGATCAATTTGTACTCCTTCTGCTGTTATTATGTTGCCCAGGAATTTAACTTTCGGAAGGGCAAATTGGGCTTTCTTCGACCCGAAACAAAGGCCAGCTTCAACCGCTCTGTCCAAGACTTTGAAAATGAGATTCTTGTGGGCAGTTGGATCCTGTGCATGTATTAAAAAGTCATCCGTCGAGATATGAACCTCCGGAAAGTCCTTAATGGGGTATAGTGATCGCATCGTCCGCTGACAGATTTCAGTTCCTGTAACGACGCCATACGGTAGTCGCGTGAAACGGAAGCGTCCGAATGGTGTTGCAAACGAGCAAAGTTTTGAGCTGTCGTCGGTTAGAGGTATCTGCCAAAAAGGACTTTGGACGTCAAAAACAGTGAATATGGTTGACCCGTTTAACGTGGCGAATATCTCCTGGCTGGTTGGTACTGGGTATGGTTGACGTTTTATTGCGTCATTGAGCTTGTGTGGGTCTATGCAGATGTGCACTTCCACTTGATCTTGTCTTTCACCATGTGTTGCTGCTTTAGGAACCACCACCATAGGGTGAACCCAGTCTGTCGGTTCTGTAACCGGGCGGATTATTCCCAATGTAGTCATTCGTTGTAATTCTCGCTGCACCGCTGTTCGATAAGCAAAGGGAATCTGGTGCGCTGCAGATATTGTTGGTGTGATGTTCGGTCGGAGTTGTATGGAGTACTCCCCTGGTAATTTGCCAATTGAGTCGAAAGCCATGGGATATTGTCTTGCCAGCTGTTCGAATGTGAACCCCAATGCTTCGCTATCGTTGGTGCTTGCCAAGGATGATGATGGTCCTTTTGGCTGAGCCTGAGATGGAAGGTGGCAAAAGGTCAAATTTGTACTCGGTGGTGGACCCAGCGAGTGTCGGTGATGTTCTATAAGACCCAGGCAGATTGAGGCTTGTGCTCCAAGAATAGGTGTTCTGTTTTCCGTCGTGATATAAGAAGGATAGCTGGCTACGGCAGTGTACGATGTACATGGTATTTCCACGACACCCGCGATAGGCACAGGGTGACCGGAATATGCAGTGACAGTGTAGTGGGGTGTGCGCAAAGGAGGTCGATGCGGCAACGCCATGTACTGTTCCATTGTAATGATGTTGACTTGCTAACCGGTATCGATTTTGAAAGAGGTCGGTTTGTCGTACAGGTATAGTTCGTCAACGATTTCATCGTGTTTATCTTGGCGCTCTTTAGCGTGAGGGCGAACGTAAAAAAGTATCGGGTTGGATATGCCGATATTCTTCCGCTTGGCTATAGTCTTCCGTAGGTACATCATCATAGAAAGCGTGCTCATTGTAGGTGAGCGACTCGTGTTGACCATAAGCGTAGAAAGCGTGCTCATTGTAGGTGAGCGACTCGTGTTGACCATCAGCGTAGAAAGCGTGCTCATTGTTGGCGAGCGACGCGTAATGACCATCTAGGCATGGTGTTTTATCCGTTTGAAACATGATGATGATTGTTCTACATACTGCGGCCCAGTGTCCTGGGGTACGGCATCGGAGACAGATGGTATCGCGTGCAGGACATGTGGTCCGTGTCTCAGTCCACAGTATCGGCAGGACGGTCCACCGGTTGTCCGTTGAGAGGTGTGTCGTGGCTGATAGTGGGTTGGGCGCGCTAACGACCTCTGTGGGTGTTGTGTCAGAGACCGTGCCGGTCTATTAGGTGGCCTGCGGTACGTTGATGGCCCTCTAGTCTGTCCCGGATTGGCATTTGCTGTGTGCCGTCGTTGCTGATTCAATGCATCGATATTCGGCGTCATCGTCGGTATACGATCGGTAGAGCGGGTGTTGATCATGTTGGCATATGTGGTGGTCATACTCTCAGCTTGGCAAATCTTCGTGGCTCTGAGAAGATCAAGGTCGTTGTGGAGTTCCTTTATTAGCGTCTTGCGTAGTTCGTCGTTTCGGATCCCAGTGATGATGAGTGTGGCGATAATGTAGTCTGTCAAGGTGCCGAGCTCACAGTCGCTGGCTTTAGTTTTTAAGTCGGTGAGAAAGTCATCGAATGTTTGGTGTGGTTCCTGTTTGGTAGTGAAGAGCACGTAGCGCAAGTAAGCCAGGTGTTTGTGGGGAGCATAATACTGGTCAAATGCGTCGATTATTTGTTGTCCTTTTGGGTTCCGCAATAACACTGACCGTGCCATCTGCGGCAGTTTGTGTAACGGTTAGGGTTTTGTAGATTCTTCTACCAGCGGCGCCAAGGATATGCAGGAACGTGGCACGCTGTGTTGAGATAGTTTCCGTACTAAGTTTCGCGGCGGCTACGTAATACGAGTAGTCTTCTTTATATTGGCGCCAGGAAGCCGCGGGATCATGACCGGGGACCAGCGGGGCACGACTTTTAAACGAGGTCATCGCGTACTGCGCGGGAGAGGCAGGGGTGAGTTGAGATCACGACTCTTTCACCATGTTAAGATTTTGAACAATAGCTTAGTTAAAAAGAGCTTTATTGTCTGAAGTCTACATCGGAATGAATCTTACATTCTTCGTTGTGTTTACTTTACAGCTCGTATCAATAAGGATACGCCCTCTTCAATAGATAACATTTTATCTACAAAAAATAATTTAGCCTATTTTCTATCTAGTTACAATATAACATGGCTGTGGCTCTTATACTAATCGTTTATCATTAAGGAAACATAATCTCAGTTCTAGCGGGTTCTATTCATGAGCGGCGCCATCTATCTATTTAATTAAATTTGCTAAAATTATTGATTGATAACATTCGGCCATCCTTTAAAATCTACCATCCGGTTGATTATATCTTAGTTCAGTTAAATTACTACTACTACTACATTACAAAAATGAGGCATTCATGTTTTCAACTAGATAGTACATAATCCTGAAGGTTCTTGGTAGGCTTGATTGTTCGTCGGGCATTTGCTGTACTTGGGCATCACTGTTGTCAGGGTCTTCAGTTGTTTTCTTGGGGGAGGATTGCCTTGGGGACTGGGCCTTCTACTTCTTGATGATATTGGAAGAGTGTCTTGACGGTGGTAACTTTGTTATTGGGACTGGTACTCCTTGGGCTTGGATGTTGAGGCTGTTTAGGATCCACTAGGGTATGTAGATCTTCGTAACTTGAGTTCATAGAATCCTCTGAATTGTCCAGGATTTGAAATCTCTTCAGCTTGTCTACGGACGTCACATTCCTGTAGAACTTTTGATTCCGTGGTGCATCTGGTAAATCCTCGATTTGATACCGATCAAAATTTAGCTTCTTAGTCACTTTGTATGGCCCCCGTTATTTTCTTCTCGTTTTTCTAGGCTCTCCCGTTGATGGTGCCTCCGATCGTACGACGACCAGGTCTCAAGGTTGATAGTCTTCTGCTTCCATTCTTTTTGAGTTATATCTGCGGCGCTTATTCTCTTGATCTTGACGGATTTTCTTTATAGCTTCCTTTCGACGATTCATAATGCTGTCATCAAACGTTTCAATTACTACGTCGGTTGCTGGGTCTCCAGTAGAGTTACGGGAGGAATAATTGAAAAGTAGCCCGAACGGTGTGCTACCGGTGGATTTGCTGAAGGTGTTATTTAAACCCAATTGTACTTGGTGTACATTGGAGAGCTGCTTGGAAACCGACGGCAGGTAATTAAGCTAGATTACCGATGGCAGATAATTAACCTAGATTACCGATGGCAGGTAATTAACCTAGATTACCGATCGCAGGTAATTAACATAGATTATCGATGGCAGGTAATTAAGCTAGATTACCAATGGCAGGTAATTAAGCTAGATTACCGAAGGCAGGTAATTAAGCTAGACTACCGATGGCAGGTAATTAAGCTAGATTACCGATGAAAGGTAATTAAGCTATAGATTTCCGATAAGCATTTGGCACAATTGGTGCACAATTCTATGACATGTGTTGGTGCACAATTCTATGACATGTGTTGGTGCAAAATTCTATGACATGTGTTGGTGCACAATTCTATGACATGTGTTGGTGCACAAGTCTAAGACATCTGTTGGTGCACAAGTCTAAGACATCTGTTGGTGCACAAGTCTAAGACATCTGTTGGTGCTCAGATCTATGAAATCTTTTTGTGCATGTGTTATCAGCTTATGATCAGCCCGCTTGGTAGGGGTTAAAGTCTACAGAAAGTATATAAGAATCGTACCCTCCCATTATTAGATTAGTTGTTACTTTTAGTCCCGTAGAGGCAAATACAGACGCGCATAAATAATGCAATAAAGTTTACGTTTTTATACAAATTTAAAGGTGTTAAAGTTCATAACACAACATGGTGTCGGAAGAAACTTTCGCGAGCGCTTTATAACCGCGTAGTTTTTTTTAAAATTTTCGTTTTCTCAGAGTATCGGTAACGCGTTTCGTGCCGTCGTGGTCCAGCTTCTATCATCGTGTTTGCGGACGCTAGACTGTAACGCTTACCTATTGCTACTTAAAAAGAAAAACAACTCAACATGACCGCTGTGCCAGCCTCTGCGCCCGTGTTTCAAGTCTCAACCCCGGACCCTTTCACCTTTGCTTGCCCGAGCGAGTGGCCAAAATGGAGCCGCCGTTTCGAACGTTTCCGTAATGCCTCTGGTCTCAGTTCAAAAGGGAAGGAAGAACAGGTCAACGCGTTAATTTATCTCATGGGAGATCAAGCAGATGACATATTTCTTTCGTTCACACTGACGGCTGCGGAAAAGAAGACATACTCTGTAGTATTGGACAAGTTTGATAAACACTTCGTAATACGCAGAAACACCATTTACGAGAGGGCAAGATTCAATACAAGGACACAACGAGAAGGGAACCCTACGGGACGAACTGATAAGAGACCGAATCGTCGTTGGAATACGCAACAAACACTTATCAGAGCGGCTACAAGACGATCCGAAATTAACACTAGACCAAGCTATACAGACGGTCAGAAGCGCTGAGGATCGGAAACGGGAACAGCTAGATTTCAATGGATTCAAACGAGCTAGCCAAGTAGACCGAATTGGAACCCAACCAAACAACAAACGCGCAAACACATGCAGCTACAAGTCGGATTGGAAAAACCGTAAGAAGCGCACATACGACAACATAACGAAGAAGCAACCACCGTTCAACACAACGAAGGACAGCAAAGGATGTTCTCGTTGCGGCAGCCAAGCAGGTCATTCCCGAGACAAGTGTCCAGCGAAGAGTAGCAAATGTCATGAATGTCACGCCGTTGGACATTTTGCGAAGTACTGCCGAAAAACCACTATTAACCAAGTCGAAATGGAAGATGTCTTCCTAGGAGCCATTTCCGTAGACGACATGGAAATCAACGAGTTGGTTATCAACCTGGAAAATCTATTTCGTAAGGAAGACAACTCGGCTAGCAAGATTATGCAGCAAGAAGACACATACGTCCATTCAGTATCAGAGGAACGGGATAAGAAATGGATGGTACCAGTCAAAGTAAACAGCGAGTTGATCAAATTTAAAGTGGATACCGGAGCAGAAGTTTCTGCCATACCTTGGGACTGGTATGAACCAAGACGAACTGAGATGACGCTCTTACCATGAGACAAAAGGCTGTATGGACCGGGAAGAACACGGTTGAAAACGGAAGGCAGAATCCAAGTTCAGCTGGAATACCACGGTGTAAGAATCGATGAATATCTCTACGTTATCGAGAAACTACAACTTCCAAGCGAGGATCTCAGACTGATCCAAATGATTGAAGATATCGGAACAGAGACAAGATCAACGGTGAATCCCGTCAAGGAATTCCCAGCACTTTTCAACGGCCAGGGAAAGATGAAAACATCTTACAAGATTCAGTTGGTGCCAAATGCTGTTCCATTCGCATTAACCACCCCAAGACGAGTGCCAATTGCGCTACTGGACGACACTAAGGCGGAACTGGAGCACATGATCGAGAAAGGCGTAATTTCAAAAGTAGAGGAGCCTACCGACTGGTGTGCCCCGATGGTAATTGTCAAAAAGAAGATCGAATACAAGGGTAATGAAAACAACGACACAACGTTGAGGAGGAAACGCGATCTACGAATATGCATCGACTTTACCAAATTAGACCAGTTCATTCGACGTGAGAGATTTCAACTGCCTGCCGTAAACCATTTGCTTGGACAATTGGCCGGTGCAACAATCTTCTCGAAACTCGACGCTGTTACAGTTTAGAACTGAACCGAACTCATTCTAACCGTTTGCCCCCTCGCAACTTACAACACAATCAGCGTGCAGGACATTCTTCACGACCACATCACTAATCACCGTTACCACAGAACTCTTCATACCCCAATCGATGTTCTCGATGCGGCACGCAACACCCGTCACGTCCTTGCCCTGCACAAACCTCGTCGTGTCTGAAATGTGGCGTCCGAGGTCACTGGGCCACCCGATGTCGCTCGTCGCATGCACTGAACACAGAAGAACCATACATACCATACCAAGAATATGAACCTAATGACGATTCTCAACTCCATGACCCCTACTCGAATTATGAGGCTCAACCTTCCAATGGTGACTATGGGGACTCATTCACGTGTTATGATCCCACACCACACGATGAAATTCTACAGTACAGCATCTACTGCCTGACAACTGAACCGAACTAGGTTAGAACACGTGACCACATTAAGTGGAAGCTGACGATCTTGTTAAGACGGGAGATCACTTTTACAATGTAACTAGACTTGATAAGTTAGATAGCAATAAAGAACCAAGTAGGTATTTTAATCTAAATAAAGAATGTGCTTTATAACATGGTGATAGAGGTTCTACGGACTTTCACGCGTTTGTTTCTCAACTGTCTTTCTCTACCGACCTCCGTATAGGCCGATAAGTATTATGAACCTTATAAAAACGTCACGTATCTCCGCTACGTGTTTATATGCACAAAACAAGCCGACAACCAAACTTTTGATGAATTTCTCATCGATCTCAAAACCAAGGCCCAGAACTGTGCCTTGGGGCCCTTCTTGATGATCTCATCACACTCATGATAGTCATGGGAATCAAACAAGAACTGACAAGAAAAAGCCTTCTGTCCATTCCTCGTCTAACACTCCAAGAAGCCATACAGATCTGTCAAGCTGATGAAATTTCGGGGGTCTATGCTGGTGCTATGGCTCCCTCTCAATCTCAACCCCCAAATACACTCGACGTTCTACAACGCCGCGGCAGCTCACAACGGTTCCGTCCTTTTACTCGCTCTCAATACTGACAGCCGCCATCGTCAGCTCATTCTAACCGTTTGCCCCCTCGCAACTTACAACACAATCAGCGTGCAGGACATTCTTCACGACCACATCACTATTCACCGTTACCACAGAACTCTTCATACCCCAATCGATGTTCTCGATGCGGCACGCAACACCCGTCACGTCCTTGCCCTGCACAAACCTCGTCGTGTCTGAAATGTGGCGTCCGAGGTCACTGGGCCACCCGATGTCGCTCGTCGCATGCACTGAACACAGAAGAACCATACATACCATACCAAGAATATGAACCTAATGACGATTCTCAACTCCATGACCCCTACTCGAATTATGAGGCTCAACCTTCCAATGGTGACTATGGGGACTCATTCACGTGTTATGATCCCACACCACACGATGAAATTCTACAGTACAGCATCTACTGCCTGACAACTCATCCTAACAATTCTGAAGAGCTACCAAAGCAATCACCGCTCACCATAGAAGCATTATCACAACAACCCGATCAAATCTATGATGAAATATACTTATTCGATGCTCCAACAATTTTTAAAGTGGATACTGGCTCCCAAGTAACATAATTACCGAACAGATGTACAAGGCCCTTCCACAACAACCACCTATACAACCGCCATTATACACAATCAAAGCTTATTCGGGTCACTCAGTCCCTATCATGGGCGTCACGAATATACCTTGCGCTTCACCCACCGCGATTTCTATATTCCCATTCTACATCACGAAGGAAAATCGCACCCCTATCTTAGGTGCGCAAGCAGCAACTCAACTGGGACTAATCATTCACCAATATCAACCACTTAGCCCGGTTTTGCCTAGATGGCAAGCCTTAAATGAACAACAGATACTGGGGATACAATCGACATCGATACTGCCACATCCAACTCAAGTACAAGAGACTGCTAGCCCTGCAATAGAAGAGGTTTTAAAACAATGCCATGAATGTTTTGATCAAATTGGCTTGTTTCCAGGCGAATACTCTATTCAACTCAAGCCGAACACCACACCATCAATCTCTGCTGCTCACTAGATACCGATAGCATACCAAGCAGCTGTCCAAAAAGAACTACAGCGAATGCAAGAACAGGATATTATTGTACCTGTTGTCGAGCCAACTGAATGGGTTCACCCTATGGTTGTGGTGCCAAAACCCACTCAAGATCCTGCTGAAATTCGTGTACGCATCTGCCTTGATCCTCGAAAACTAAACAACTCGATTAAACGACAGCCAACCAAGAAATATTTTCAAAATTAAGAGGATCACACATTTTCACGGTTCTGGATGCAATGAGTGCTTTTTGGAAAATAAAACTCACAGAAACTAGCTCCAAATTATGTACTTTTGGACGATTATGTACCTTATGGACGATTTCGTTTCACCAGGCTCCCTTATGGTATTGTGACTGGAACAGAAATCTGTCAACATGCCATGCGTTCTTTATACCCAGTATCAGATCTCCCTGATCGGTTTTCAGCAAGCGCAAAGCTAGGTCTCTATGTAACCTAACTTTGTATGTGATGTCGCGAGACGAAAAACTTCAGGATTTAATGTATCCGCGAGTTTTTTTAGCGCGAGTGTAAGGACCTCAAGGCCTTAGTTTCCGATGAGTGTGAAATTGCCTACAGCCTACTGCACGTATTTGAATCTAAGGCCTGAGGTTTTTCGTCTCTTGTCTGCACGCAAAAAGCTAGGTTACATAGAGACCTAGCAATGCGCGTGCTGATAACCGATCTTGTAACAGCATATGCACAGAATAAGCTGTCCTTCGAGATAGGGAGTTGCCTATCCTATAGCGTGAAAAGAAATTTCCTCACGCACATTTTTTATACACGGTTAAGGAATTGAATAGGATCGGACACAGATCTTTTGTTCTCTTTAGCTCTCTAGTGAGCTGCACCGAAAGGAATTTTTTCCGTTTTCCGCGGAGTCCGTTCCGTTCCGCCGGACTAAAACGGAAACAGAACGGAAACGGAAGAGCTAATGAAGAAGTTGTGGAAACGGAACGGAAACGGAAAAGCTAATGAACGATTTTATGGAAACGGAACGGAAACGGAAAAGCTAATGAAAGTTTTATGGAAACGGAACGGAAACGGAAAAGCTAATGAACGATTTTGTGGAAACGGAATAGCTAATGAAGGAGTTTCGGAAACGGAACGGAAAAAGGAAAAAAATATCTTATGGCTACGGAATTGAAACGGATCGGACACAGATATTTTGTTCTCTGCAGCTCTCTAAGCTATAAGTTTGCTTCCTTCACCAACAGACAAACCAGCCCTCCAAAGCTTTCTGGGGATGATAAATTATATAGCCAAATTTATACCAGATGCCAACCGCCATACAGCTCCTCTACGCAACCTTCTGAAGAAAGACGCACTATTTCAATGGGAACCTGATCAACAGCACCATTACGATCAACTGAAGAAATTCGCCTCTACAGCCCCAGTTTTGGCTTTTTTTCAATCCGAAAGCCAAAATAGTCTTATCAGTGGATGCCAGTCAAATCGGGGCAGGAGCGGTTTTAATGCAAGAAGGCCATCCAGTTGAATATGCATCAACAATTTTTAATTCAACACAATCACGCTATGCTCAAATTGAAAAAGAGCTCCTGGCTATTGTCTTCGCTTGTGAGCATTTTCACTATTTTATCACTGGTACCGCCATCACCGTACATACAGACCACAACCCACTCATTGGAATTTCAAAGAAACCATTGCATTTGATATCACCAAGACTGCAGAGACTCCTAATGAGATTATTCCGATACCAAGTTACACTGGTATATGTATCTGACAAGCAGCTTCATATCGCTGACATGCTATCTCGAACTCCTCAAAAACATGTACTCATTAACACGGATAACTTGGAAGGACCACACACAGCGATTCATGCTATTACAGCACTATCCACAAGCAATCACGAAAAATACAAAAAGGCTACCGCTGAAGATCCTATATTAACCAAGATTCAAGAGATGTCAAAAACGGGATGGCCTACAACCCATAAAGCACTAAGTTCGGAACTCAAACCGTACTGGCCTCATCAAGATGAATTACATACTGTTCGAGATCTGCTTTATCGGGGAACCACATTGGTCATACCAACAGCAATGAGGACACAAACTATGAAGGACATACATGGGACGCATCAAGGTATAAATTCATGGGACGCATCAAGGTATAAATTCATGGGACGCATAAAGGTATAAATTCATGGGACGCATCAAGGTATAAATTCAACAACTCACGTTCAACAAAAAATCTACCAGTTTTACAACAAGGACAAGAAGTGCTATACTTTGCGAGCCACAGAAATTGGCTACCAGCAGTAATCAAGAAAATTGGTCCCGAACCTCACTCCTATACGATAATAACTCCACGAGGACAGACTTATCGTAGAACAAGAATTCATTTACGCCCCAGAACCAATATAGTTTCAAGGAGCGCTGGAAGACTTGAAAATACTCACAAATGGACACACACAGAAAAAAAGTGTTTAGGTTTGCAACATCTGAACATGTTATAAAGTTAAACATTGGTGTGAGGTATTGTTTATTTCTTCAATGTTGATGTCTAATTACATCTCTGTTTCTCTAAGGATTCTTAAAATGTGTTCCAAATAGTCTAAACACTTCATATTTTATCACGTTTAAGAGGTAAACACAGAATAATCTTAACACTAAGCTAAACATCAACGCTTGCCAGGCGTTTTTTAATGTAACATGTTTTTAATAATTTGGTATATGGCTTAAATTTTTTAAATCTTTATTTTATTAAGAATTATAATATTTTAGAAAAACAATGAAAACGTGGAGGTATATTTTACCACAAGGTGAATAATCTAACACCTTGTGGCTATATTCATAATGTAAGCCACAATGACTTTCATTTTATTTTGGGAAATGACTTCCTTTACTCAAATTTTGAGCAAAATATATGTTTAAAGTGATGGTTTGACATGAAGAATAAATAAGCGTTCTTGGATTTCATAATAGAACAACATTTCCAACAGGTCGGCTAGATTTGTTTAAATAGGTATATTCCCATTGCGCAGAATTCCATTAGGCCGAACCGCGAGTTTGGTATTTACAATTCAAATGACGCTATTTGTCGAATTAAGCGACCCCAAAAGTGCTAGCGTTTTCAATACATTCGTACTCCCTTGGAAGCGCCACAATTTGACGACTGTGCAACAAGATGATAATAAAAAAGGACCTCGGTAATTTTTCAACACCGTGTGATACACAAAAAGTGAAAATTGGACTTGGGTTAAAGCACTTTCGTCCAATAAAGCCTTTTTGTTCAAAATCAGGTTAGGTTAGTAATATTTTATAAATCATATAACATTGTTACGCCTTTTCCAAAATATTGATGTTTATCTTCATTGACTTCTCAAATAATATGCCTTTTCCAAAAAGTTGCTGCTCGGTTAGGCTTTGTTTGGTTAGGAGGACGTCTCGTGGCGGTTATACACTTAAAGTACAGTAAAACGGCTGGCTTAAAGTATTTTCATAATTAATATAACATAAAAAATAAATAAATATTAGCAATTGATTTTATTATGTCATATATTGCTGATTTATTACTATTTTGTTCTTATAATCCTTAGTTCTAAAATAGTAATTTAGAAAATGTTTGGATCTAGTGTTCATTTTACGTAGGCCGTAAATTGTTTTAAGTTAATTTAATTTAATTTAAAATCCATCGGGAAAAACCCGAAGTGCGGGTTTTTTGGTGCAATGGGATCATCCCATTGGACAGCATCGTAAATCCGCCAAAGTGCGGGTTTTCGGTCGAATGGGGTTGGTTCGGTTGAATGGGATTCGGCGCAATGCTACTGAAGCGTTTAAATAAAGCTAAGTTGACGTTCAACGGAAATTTTGTTTTCCAACGAGAAGCGGCACGTGTTTTTCTGAAAACAATGTCTCTTATTTCGCAGGAATTAATTCAACCTATGTATTTAAACCGACACCATTCAAATATTTCAAGATAAACCTGCAAATATCTTTAAAACTATAAGGTTATAAACCTTTAGTCATGTTTAAAACCTAAACATATAATCGTGAAAACATGTTATACAACTATGCATATAATCGTGTAAACACGTCTTGTTACTAAGCATTATAATATAATAACATGACATATACCACCTTAAACATGTTTAAATACTAGATATGACAAGCGATCAACACATTTTGAACCTGAACATAAGGTGTTGCAAACCTACACACCATTCTTACTTAAACCTGAGTGTTTTTAAACATGATAAAATATCTGTTGCATTTTCGTGTTTAGACAAGTGTTTAGTTTCTAAACACTTTTTTTTCTGTGCATACTCGCATAGTAACACCCACGAACGAAACAAAGTCACCAATGGCAACAACAAAATTAAATATAAATAGAACACAAAAGGAACCGGAACAGAGGGAAATTACTAACCGCTACCAAAATCAGGAGCAAATGCAAGAGGATCCGGACGGCTTACAACATAAACAAAAGGAACCAACACAGAGACAAGGACATCGTGCATTACAAATATATGATAGACCACAACAACAACAAAACACCACATCAGTGAAACATCCTAATATAACGTTGGCAACCAAGGCACTTGACGACCTGTCACCTAGACTACAACGACTACGTATCCGTCTAATGCGATATGACTATACTGTTTTTTATACGCCAGGAAAAGACTTAATCATAGCAGATGTCTTATCAAGAGGTCCGTTACCAGAAACCGGTAATGCTGAGCTAGAAGAAGAAATTGCAGCACATATTCAGTTGGTCACGGCTTCCATTCCTGTATCTGACGAACGATTGGCTGAAGTCTGGAGAGCAAAAAAACAAGACGATACCTGCAAAACGTTGACAAAGTATTCAGAATCGAGTTGGCCAAAGCCAAGGGAACTAAAACAAGAGCTGGCTAAATATTATCCATACCGTGATGAGATCTCCGTCCAGCAAGATATTCTGATGAAAGGATCCAGAATAATAATACGAAGCGAAATGCAACACGACGTTTTGGATAAAATACACGAGGGCAATCAGGGCATAACAAAATGTCGAGCTAGAGCAAGATCTACAGTTTGGTGACCAGGACTGTCGAATCAAATAGAAGAAACTGAAAAGAAATGTACAGCATGCACGAAAGAAATCATAAACTGACATGAACCACTCTCTCCGAGCGAATTCCCAGACCGTCCCTGGCAAATAGTGGCAATGGATCTTTTCTACCTGGAGAAACAGTGGTATCTCTTGGTAACAGACTTCTACTCTCGCTATTTTGAAGTTCAAAAGCTCAATGACTTAACATCAGCTGCTATCATCAATCACGTGAAATCAATATTCGCCACGCATGGAATCCCCGAGCAAGCCAGGAGCGACAACGGACCACAATTTCAAAATAAACTACTATCAACTTTTAACGCTTTCGCAAGGGAATTTGGATTACAGCACGTGACGTCAAGCCCGAATTTCCCGTAAATTAACGGATTTGTAGAAGCAGCCGTGAAAATCATAAAGCAGACCTTGAAAAAGAGCAAGGACCCGAAACTCCGAACAACCCTACCCATATCGAACAAGAAGCTGTTACCACAAATACCGCCGTTTCATATTGTCCTCAAACGTGAAGAGAAACGTAGGCAGAGACAGAAGGAAGACTATGATCGCCGTCACCGTGTGAAACCATTGCAATCCCTTTCGAGAGGAGAGAGAGTGTGGGTCACAGATCTAAGAGTACAAGGGACCGTACAAGACCAAACTTCTGAGCCCCGATCATACCTAATCCAAACGCCCAATGGTTTGCTAAGAAGAAATCGATTTCACTTGGTACCAATGCCAATGGAACTAAAGGATGGTACCCGTTACCTACTACATACCACTGGAGTTAAAGAGATGTGCTTAAACCACGCTGTTCAGTATCCTGTTGCACCAACCATCGCAACGGAAGCTACTAATACAGAACCTACGATAGTCGGCGATCAGATTCCAGATCCATTGACGAATAATGTACCGAACGAACCATCAACTAGTCAGAATGAAGCACTTGACCCTGCAAGAGTTCCGGATACCAGGAGTAACGAACACACAGCAATAATACACATCAAAAGTGGCCGCCAAGTGAAACAAACTGTTAGACTTAATTTGTAATTAATTAGCTAAAATCATTACTGTAAAGTAGTTGTAAATTTTGAACTGTAATGTAGGAATTGAACTTATGGGAGAGGATGTGTTATCAGCTTATGATCAGCCCGCTTGATAGGGGTTAAAGTCTACGAATAAGAAGTATACAGGGTGTTTCTGGAAAGTCTGGCACAAATTAACAGGCATGTTCCTTGGGTCAAAAGGAGTCCGAAAGGTCCTATGACGTTTTGGGGTAAAGCGCTCCGTTGCGACGTTATGGGCTCTCAAAAGTAGGCCGAAAAACAAGGAGATTTTGCAGAATTATAGCACTAGTATTGTGGTTTTGACCCAATTGTTTTCAATTATTGAGCATAAGGCAATGATCGAAATAAGTTCAAAGCTAGTGGAAGACCGTGAACGTGTTAAACGGCCAAAATCGTTAATCCCTTTCTTTTTATTAATGATTGTAATTAAAGGTAAGGAAAGTAGCTCAGATATCGGTTACTTGTTTGTTCAGATGTACTGGTAACTGACCAGTGTTTTATTCTTTATTTCAACTAGACACATTACTTTTACAATAATTCAAATGAACCCCTTAAATTTTACAATAAATCGAATGAACCGCTTACCCTTTCAAAAATCTTCTTTAGAACTCTTTAGAAAATACCTTGGGAAATTTCTTTTGAAATCCTTAAGGGGTTCTTTGGGAAATTGGGGAATATTGGCCTCTTTTTCTTTGGAAAATGCTTTGGAAATATCTTTGGAATTTTCTTGGGAAATATCTTTGGAATTTTCTTGGGAAATATCTTTGGAATTTTCTTGGGAAATATCTTTGGAATTTTCTTGGGAAATATCTTTGGAATTTTCTTGGGAAATATCTTTGGAATTTTCTTGGGAAATATCTTTGGAATTTTCTTGGGAAATATCTTTGGAATTTTCTTGGGAAATATCTTTGGAATTTTCTTGGGAAATATCTTTGGAATTTTCTTGGGAAATATCTTTGGAATTTTCTTGGGAAATATCTTTGGAATTTTCTTGGGAAATATCTTTGGAATTTTCTTGGGAAATATCTTTGGAATTTTCTTGGGAAATATCTTTGGAATTTTCTTGGGAAATATCTTTGGAATTTTCTTGGGAAATATCTTTGGAATTTTCTTGGGAAATATCTTTGGAATTTTCTTGGGAAATATTGTAACCACGCTTGCGAGATTACTAAACTCGCCCCACGTGGCCATAAAACCCTTGGCTAATACTAAGAGTAACTACACTGTTCCTTAGGTTCAATCATACTTTATTAAACTAACTAATTAAATAATAATTAAATGCCACTTGCATTATACAATTAAAGAACTTAACATAATTACTGATAATAAGGATGAAGTCCAATCCTAGGGCAAAGCCCTTCACTCGAGCGACTACTACATCTTAGTAGTAAAGGAGAACTGACTTTATGTCATAAGCAGACGATGCTTATATAGTACGGGGAAAGGTCAGAGGTAACTCGGTGTGTTAATCCTCTATGTAACCGTACACCCCTGGAGTGGAAACCCAGGAGGTCCCTTGATTATTACGGGAGGTTACATCCCCCCAGACGACAAGATTTGGACTTCATCGGTAGAAAATTTAAATACATAAATCTTTCAAAGTTAAACATAATAACATAGTAATTAACTTTAAATAATGTAACAGATAGTTAAAAGATTCCAGTTAACTAGCATACTAGGTTAATCATTTAAAGTTATAAATAAATTGACGAAAGCAGGAACTGTAGCATCGGTTGGCTCGTCCTAGCTTTCTCATCCTCGCATGTTAGAATACGTCCAGTCAGATCTGAAGCAGCCGTATCAGACGATATTGTTGAGGAAGTCTCCGCAGTAGGGTGGTCGGCCGTCCCACCGTTCGTTGAAGAACTTGACTCAGGATCGTCCTCTGTAGGCGTTGACTGCTGACTGTAGTTTCTTCTCTTAAGGGAATGTCCCGTTGAGATAAGCCAAGTAATTAAACTTGCTTCTGAAGAAGTTCAGTATGAGTTGAACATTGTGATCGAAGTGAATTGTTGTAAAGGAAGGTTTTGAGCGACCCTCAGACTCAATAGTGCATGTCACGGCTAGTCCAATCCGCAGTGCGGAACCGCAACGTTACTACCCTAACTTTACTCTAACAACTAATTACTACAAACTCCGATCACACTAAGGCTTAGCATAGCCAAAGCAAAGTTACAATAACCTAGGACCCGTCGGTCCTGGCAAGCTCGCCATTTATGTAACCACGCTTGCGAGATTACTAAACTCGCCCCACGTGGCCATAAAACCCTTGGCTAATACTAAGAGTAACTACACTGTTCCTTAGGTTCAATCATACTTTATTAAACTAACTAATTAAATAATAATTAAATGCCACTTGCATTATACAATTAAAGAACTTAACATAATTACTGATAATAAGGATGAAGTCCAATCCTAGGGCAAAGCCCTTCACTCGAGCGACTACTACATCTTAGTAGTAAAGGAGAACTGACTTTATGTCATAAGCAGACGATGCTTATATAGTACGGGGAAAGGTCAGAGGTAACTCGGTGTGTTAATCCTCTATGTAACCGTACACCTCTGGAGTGGAAACCCAGGAGGTCCCTTGATTATTACGGGAGGTTACAATATCTTTGGAATTTTCTTGGGAAATATCTTTGGAATTTTCTTGGGAAATATCTTTGAAATTACCACGGTAATTACCAGGGTAATTACCGTTTTCGTAATTTACCCGAGAAAATCGTAAATTACAGTTACCGTGGTAAATTACCGTGTAAATTACCATGGTAATTTACCGATTTAGAACCCTACACAAACCACTGGCTGAAATCGACCCGTCTCGGATAATCAGCTTCGTTTAAAGCTTGTACCTTTTGCAAATGGTATGGGTGGAACTGATGACCTCGAAGGATTTTCCAGGCGAGTACATGGTTAACGCCCAATTGCCGCCCGACGTTCCTGGTACTGGTTGTTGGATCATCTTCGAAAACTGTCAAAACGGTGTTCTCTACATCCTCGGGAACAATCGGCGCACGAGGTTCGGGTCCCGACGGTTGAAGTTTCCCGGTTTCTCTCAAGCGTCTGTCGACTGCCGTAAATGTTTGTCGATTAGGAACTTGTCGTTGAGGAAAGTGCTCCTGGTACACGCGCCGAGCTTCCACCGCATTTCCCCGTAGGCAACGAATAAATTAATCAAAAATGTCTCCAAACAACAAGGTTCCATTACCGTTTTCCGTTGAAATAACTTATTTTTCTGGTAATATATCTCAAAAATTGATTTATCTCGGCTTTTCAACCACAATTCCATTCCCCGAAAACATTTTATCATTACATTAATTACTTTTAGAGAATACGTGTACGGGTTGTGTTTTAAAAGGTTCCTAAAGACGTTACATCCCCATGCATTCGTGCCCGGCACACTTCGCAGTGGAACATTTTAATTATTCTAAAACCAATGGCGTCAAATTCAATAGAGACAGTAAGATTTTTACTCCTGGTTTTGCAATATGATGTAATATCAAGTCTACGTTAGTCAACCGTCGTATTGTTCTTTCTCTTAGTTCAGGCATGATCAGAGTTACTCTCCAATTTCTGTCTCTAGTTTCTAACAGTGGTTAGAGACTATTTGATATGGCACGCCACAACGTTATATACATTTGTAAATTCTAAGTAGCACAAAAGGAAAAGAATCCAATGTTTTTATATTTTGGTTTGAAAAAAATAAATTCAAGATAGTAGTGGTAACTAACTAGAGGGCTGCAAACTGAAAAAAGTCATTCCCAAAGCCTGCCAACTCCAATGGTAAAATTTTCACAAACGCCACTGCCACCCTAACGCCATTCTTATATTTTCAACTCCTCCCTAATGCCACACTAAAGTTCATTTCATTTTTGAATCCCTGCCAAAGACAATTGTGAATTTTCACACGAATTCCAATCCCTGCCAAAGCCGATTGACAGATTTAAAAATCTTTCCAATCCCTACCAAAGCCAATTGATAAATTCAATAATATTTCCAATCCCTGCCGAAGCCAATGTGAAATTTGACAATTTTTCCAATCCTTGCCAAAGCCAATGTGAAATTTGACAATTTTTCCAATCCCTGCCAAAGCCAATGAGAAATCCGACAAGTTTTCTAATCCTTGACCAAACTAATGAGATATCCGACAAGTTTTCCCATCTCTGCCAAATCCAATGAGAGCTTCAACAAACTTTCTTACTCCAAACACAAAAGCATTTAACCTAACCAATTTTCATTTATATTTACCCCAACGTTTCCCAGCCGGCCGTGTGGTATATTATGAACTTGTATATTATGAAGGTTTTCCAACGTTATCCCACTGCATTTTTTCAATTATTTTTATTATAAACTCGAACATTGTTTATAATTGTAGTTTTCCTTTTTACGTTTAATCTAAGGCGACGGAAAAATTATGACTCTCTAACTTAAAAAGAACAAATAGTTTTAGTTTCGTTTTCTCTCGCACAGCAATGAATTTGATTTTTTTGCGGAGGGACGGCTGTACCAGCCGCGACCGTCATGTGCCGTCTGTGTGGGGTTGAACTTCATGCATCCCGCTTGCGCCAAACAACCGCGTGGGAAATTCAAAGAGGAAAAATTGACTAATATCACTAATGCCACCCAACTCCGGTTGAATAAAATAAGGCTGGCTCTCAATGCCACCAACTCCATTTGGATACTATAAATGCCAACGCCAGCCAAAGCCACCTGAATCCAACAATAATCCAGTCCCGACCGACTCTCGTATAAGTTTTCGAAATATTTCCACTCCCTTCCGACTCTGTTCCATTTCAGAGATAATATTCCCAAAGCCACCCAAAGCCAAATTATTTATTTTACCCAACTCCAACTCCGACCAAAAATGAGGGAGTCCCTTGGCTTTCTATGGAGTTGGAGTTTTCCCAAAGCCTTTGCAGTCCTCTATAACTAACTGAAAGTCAAGGGAATGACACCGGCAATGAGAGGAAAGTTTGCTTCAAGTTAGCAGAGGGAGACGTTAGTGAAAATAGTAATCTGGAATTTTGTTCGTTCAAATCTTAATATATCGTGAAAAATTCAAGTGAGTAGGCGGCACTACCTTGAAAGATTTATTTGGCGTGAACGAGTGGTCCGTGGAAATAGCAGATAACAGCGAAAAAATTGTTCTCCTCTTTTGGACGAAAGCTGCTCCCGCTATAGCAGCTTGTATCGTTAAGCGTGCGTGATCGATTGGGCCACGATTGGGAATGAAGTCCTACCAGCATCCTCAGCATCACAAGGTACATTGGGAGAGTTTCAGTGCCACAGGTTGCACATGATGATATTTCAACTCCAGCTTACATCAAACGTCGTACTTCTCCCTGGTCGTACTAGTAGCTCTACTATGTTCAGGTCCTGTTAGTCTCGAAAGGGTTATATGGTGCTTGTAACTTTGACACGTTATCTCCCAAAAGTAATTAATGTAATGATAAAATGTTTTCGGGAAATGGAATTGTGGTCGAAAAGCCGAGATAAATAAATTTTTGAAATTGATTACCAGTAAAATAAGTTATTTCAACGGAAAACGGTATTGAAACGTTGTTTTTTCTTAAGCATGCCCTTAAGTTTCAATTAAAAAGAAAATTTAAATATCTGAACCTTCAGTCAAGTGATAACCTCAGTCTTATCGATACTTTGTAGGTCTTGATTCTAACCAAGACATTTTTGATTAATTATATTGTGATAGCAATGCTGCTTTATCAGAATGCGAATGTTTACAGAAATGGCAATAGAAACGTGGAAGAAATGGGACCTAGTATATCTTAGGTACATAACAGTCCGTTTTCTCTTGTTCTGAAAATTGCTCATTATAAAGCCACTAAACGAAACTTGAGTAAACACGGAATGCAATATATTCTAAAGTAAATACAAATATGCTGTCGTTCCTATAATAAAGCTTTGCGTTATAAAACATATCTTTATGTTAACATTGACATGAAAATATACGAGCACTATACAATATCCGTGGATTTAAATCTGTCCACGAAGGTGATAAGATGGCCCAAGGGCTGGCTAAAAACAGTGTTATAAAACTCCACAAGGCATGTGCATACATACCATTCCAATAGAATTTTATGACCCTCTTTCGTCTTTTTCATAGAGAGGGATTACGCTTGGAATCTTTCGATTAGTTAACAGCTCGTACGCACCTTCATAAATATATTCGATGATTAGGTACTTGACACCATTTTGAAACATTATATGAAACAAATATAACATCGTCTCACTAAAAAGCGTTGCAATTGTCGAAGTCCTGCTTTTAACAGGTTGGGAAAATCAAAATAAACCTCTCCGAGTCGAGATTAAGAGGTTTTTCTTAAATAATTAAATAAATATAATTGATATATAAATTATTTTAACCGTCAGTAATTCACCTTTACTCTAGTTAAGTCACTTTTTAGATACGCTATTCCGAAAATAATTTTTATTATAGCTAACGTGTAGCATACGTTTGATTTCAAGCGTATGCCTCTTTAACAACTTTTGGAATTTCACGGTATATAAGGCGATTGTATCACTGTAACTGATAAGAAAAACCCGCAATTGCGTGAACCTTTGGTGGAAGCCCTACCATTGGGAGGCTAGACGTTTCTCGTAACCCTAGCCGATCGCCGCGTACTTCTTAAACCTAACGATGGGAGTAAAAGCCAAAAATTGCTTTCTGCGAACACGTGTGCTCCGATTTGCCAACTGCGAGCGCGGTGACGGACACACACACTCACACAGACGCGTTAAGTGTAATACCTCTCCGTGACGTCATCGTCACTCAATCTTTGCGGCGTGTTTGTGTTTTGTATTTTTACCAACATCATTATAGAACACAAACACTCCGGAAAAATTGCGCTCTTAAACGACTACGTGCTTTCTAAAACGCGGAAGCAAAACGGAAATATTGGCCGAGTTATAAGCTAAACGCTTCATAGGTGTGAAAGTATTTCGGTCTACTCACGGTGAGTTAGACTAAAGAAATCCATCCTTTTGTAAGGCTAAGTACAGACACAAATTTTGCTAGTGGACACAAAATTATTCCTCACCTAACATCAAAGAAGTCATCTTGAAAATTAAATCCCTCCTTTTTTGTAAGTTATAAATGTCATTTGAAATATTTTGTTCATTTTCTGGTAGTTGGGCAAGAAATTCAGTTTAACATGCGTGATTTCATGCGGTCCGAAGCGAAAAATATAGAAATATTAAAAAAGACTGTTGGAAATTATTTTCGAAAATCACGTAGAAAGCAATTGCTGTTTGTTTCATTCCTCTACAAGCTATACTAAGGACAATTCTTCTTTACAAAAGAGAAATCAGAACTAATAACTATACCCTCGTGATTATAATACGGAGGAAGTCTACCAAAATTGAGTAATTTTTAAATATGCACACTAAGGGGAGATATATTGAAGTCTTTCGTTGAATTTGTCAGGTGGTATGTGGGTCATGGTAAGATTTTCAGCTTGGTCTCGGAAAAACCCTCGAAATTGCGCCTGATTATTTTATGTTCCATTTTTACCACTAGGTGCGTTTCTCTTCTTTTCAGCAGGATGCAGGGTGAAATGTTAGCATGCCCACAGCTTCAGGCTTGAATAATTAATCACAATGTTATAGAGCTATATTGTTTTAGGCAAAAATTATATTACTCTAATTTTTGTCATTGGTATAAAAACGTTTTCTCTCGGTATGGGTTTGTCGATGTTTGTGTTAGGTGGCAACGCTTGCAACTTAATTAGTGCAAGTTTAATTTGGAATAGAATAAATCTTTAAATTTCGGAACAGGACAATTTGGTCTCGCCATTTTGGTCTCGCCGATTTGGTCGCAGGACTATTTGGTATCGTGATTATTTGGTCTCGGGACTATTTGGTATGGTGATTATTTGGTCTCGGGACTATTTGGTCTAGGGACTGTTTGGTCTCGGGACTATTTGGTCTCGGGACTGTTTGGAATCGGGACTATTTGGTATCGTGATTATTTGGTCCCGGGACTATTTGGTATCGTGATTATTTGGTCACCTAATTAGTTGCCTACTTTTCCAAAGCAATGGTCCCAATAATTCGTTGCCACCTTTTCCAAAACAATGGTTCTGATAATTCGTTGCCACCTGTTCCAAAACAATGGTTCTGATAATTCGTTGCCACCTTTTCCAATACAATGGTTCTGATAATTCGTTGCCACTTTTCCCCAAATATTCTCCAACTATTTAGTTGCAACATTTTCCTAAATATTCTTCTATTAATTAGCTGCCACCTTTTCCAAAATATTCTGCTATTAATTAGCTGCCACCTTTTTCAAAATATTCTAAAATTAATTAGCTTTCACCTTTTCCAAAACATTCTATTACTAATTAACTGCCACCTTTTCCAGAATATTCTCCTATTAATTAGCTGCCACCTTTTCCAAAACATTCTCCTACTAATTAGCTGCCACATTTTCCAAAATATTCTCCTTTTAATTAGCTACCACCTTTTCTAAAATATTCTCCTATTAATTAGCTGCCACCTTTACCAAAAGATTTTCCTGTAAATTAAAAATATATTTTATGCTAAACCATACAGTATGTCTTCTTCCAGTACAATAGAATTTCGGTCCAATGGGACTATAATAAAATCGCACCTTTTGGCTACGTTCGGTCGAATGGGACACCCCAAAAAAGCCGTTCTGTCGAATGGGAATTCGGTTCAATGGGACCAAAGCATGTCTTCAACATTTAGTGACAGACTCTCAATGGGTGTTAGTAGGTAGAAAGTGTACGTTCTAACTCAGTGGTATTCAATGGTATCGATGGTATCAATGGTATCACGATGGTATCGACGCCATTTTTTTCTGGGCGCCATCTTGTTTTTCTCTGACGTCATCGTTTCTTCTCGGCGCCATTTATCTCTGACGTCATCGTTTCTTCTCGGCGCCATTTTGTTTTTATTTGGGCGGGAAATTTGAAAATGTTAAGTCTTATCTGACTTCAATCAAAGTTCATTGCGATATTCAAAATCCCGGGCTTCAATCATTTGCTGATAAGGCAAGCAATCAAAGATTAGGTAGATAAACCACAGTTATAATAATTAACTAAGATATTTTGGGAATGGTGACAGACGGCATACGCTCGAATTCAAACCTTAATCCGAATTGATGTATACCATTTATAATAATTGTATTGACTTACCAGGGTGCAACGCATGCTAACTTAAATAGCTGTCGAGGAAAATAATTAATATTAATTACATTTATTTACATATTTAAGAAAAACTGGAAACTCAAAACACTTTCTTCAAAACTTTGACACGGAATTTGAAAATGTTAAGCCTTTGCGGGGGTAATTTAAATCTCGGGTATAAAACCAAACCAAACCTAACCTATTCTAAGCCTATCGCACTGCGAATACTCTAATTAAATCTCTACACCTGATCCCTAAGATGATATTTACAAATCTCGCGCCAAAGCGGAAATGTGATCGGAATTCCGGCTGTCTGTCCAAAATATTTGTTTAAGAGACTCTAGTCGAACTTGGGATGAAGCCAATTAACTGATATAGATTTTAAATAAACCACGTTAAATTAAGCATTTATTTAAGGGGGTGTTGCTTGTCTCCGAAACGAAACATATGAACAATAAAAATTTGGTAAGAACTATTTGTATATAATAAAGTTATAAGCTAAATATTAAGCCTTGGATCTCTGTTTACAGTATATGGTAGCAGATATGCATTATTTCACCTCTAAAATAAATTCAACTTACCATTCAAAACCATTCCGGAGGAGAATTAAAATGTTAAGACTGGTTTACATGTGGTGGTGGTTTGAAATATCTAGATACGTGAATAGACACGTTGCCGGCGATAAACAAGAACCGATAAGAAATATGGAATCTTTTATCGATAAGATATGTTTCCACGTGGTAGGAAAATTTCCAGATAGTAAACTAGAACCGAAACTAGAACTGTTTATCGATAAGATATCCTTCCACGTGGCGGGGGTAAACAAGAACCGAAACTAGAACTATTTATCGATATCTTTCCACGTGGCGGGGGTAAACAAGAACCGAAACTAGAACTATTTATCGATATCTTTCCACGTGGCGGGGGTAAACAAGAACCGATAACGGAAACAAGAACTGTTTATCGATATATTTCCACATGGCAGGGGTAAACCAGAACCGATAACGTGCTATTTCCAAACTTATCGATGTCTTCATCGAAACTAGAAATCTTATCGGGCTTATCGATGTCTTCATTGAGACTAGAAATCTTATCGGTCATATCAAAGGTCTCCGGTTTATCGAGTATAAAAACTCGTGCACGTGGCGATAAGATCATTTTACGGCTAACCAAGCTCTCTCCAGCAACTAAAGTACCACAGCAGCGGAATTCAGCAACAGGAAACTCTACGTTATAATGTAAGTACACTCTCTCGAGTTTTCTTTATTTCCATTACTCGGAATTAATTATATATAGAGCATGATTATAGTTATTAAAATCATTTAAAGAGATGGATTTAACTTTGCAACACCCATTTACTGGGCTCGTAGCCGGGGTCACTGGTTGTGGGAAGAGTGTTTTTGTAGCTAAATTAATTAAACATCGTGAAATATGTATTTTACCGTCACCCGAAAGGATAATTTGGTGTTACACGGAATATCAGGAGAATCTTTTTAATGCTATATCCTCACATTCACCGATGGTATAATTTCATGAGGGTTTATTAGATGTTAGCAATTTAGATGCCGGTGTGAAAAATTTTGTTATATTAGATGACCTTTTATGTGAAATTGCCAATAATAAGGATGTGACTAACCTCTTTATACGGGGTTCCCATCATAGAAATACCTCAGTTTTAATTCTAATGCAGAACCTATATTATCCCGGAAAGGAGATACGTACTTTAAACCTAAACGCTCATTACTTGGTTATATTCAAAACACCACGTGACCAGTCGGCCATTATCCATCTTGCGAAACAGATATACCCAACCAATAGCAAATACGTGGTAAACGCGTTTAAACAGGCCACCTCCGAAAGTTTCGGTTATCTTTTCGTAGACCTCAAACCTAGTACCTCGGACGATCATGGACTACGTAGTGGAATATTACCCGGAGAACAAGCTGCAGTTTACGTTCCAAAATGACTGCCTTCATCGAGGTTAACTTCTTCCGAGTTAAAGGTGCATGGATAATTAAGGAAATGGCCGCATACTTTGAGGAGACGAAGGATTACGAGGTGTGGATTTTCAAATCACCTTGCCCCTTTGCTGATCTATCGCGTAGCGATAAAAGGCAATGTTACTGGCTAACTCGGAACATTTGTGACTTACGTTTTGAGGAGGGTGACCACGACTTTAGCGAATTACCCAAAATTTTCGAGGAAATCCGTGAAAAGGCCAGCGTGTTCGTGACTAAGGGAGCTGAAAAAGCATCGGTGTTATCGGAAGATCAAGGCTGCCCCCGACTGACGACCGTAGTGTGCTCTCATCCCAGAGCTTGCACCTTCCACCGAAACATCAATAATTGCACCCTGGTCAAGGTGTTCCGTTTGGCGGCATGGCTCCGTCACAGAGAGTGCGAAAGCATTTAGACTTTTTGAAATACCTTAAAAGTTGCAATGCGTGCCAGAGGAACGCCGCCATTAAGCTTGCCAACAAGGAAGCGATAAAGGCCATAGCAGAATGTTGTATAAATGTTCTTCGGAATAACGAACCACTCTCAGTGAGTGAGAAGAAGAGCTTGAAAAAACATCGTAGATCTATACGGAGAGTGGCCGATAATATTGCACATTCTAAAAGAAAAAAGATACTGATACAAAACGGTGGATTTCTCCCCCTACTTCTGACCTCCCTTCTATCCATCATAAGCTGGTGCTGCCATAAGTCGAGCCATAAAGTAGAAAAATGGCGAAAAAGATGCTATTCGTTTCGCAAGACTGAATAAGGCTCAAAACGATTTCAAAATAGATACCACGCTAGAGTTGGCGAAGGACGATAAACTAAAGACCATTATCGATGATCCGAAACTAAACAATACCGAAAAGCTCAGTACACTCTAAGAAATTGGGGTGTGCTTTAACACCTTTAAAAGTAGTTTATATGGGTCCAAATTTGACACCGTTACAGGTGTTCATTTACACCCCTGAAAGGGTTTAATAACACTTATTTGAGCAATTGGTGGCAAAGATAAGTATAAAATTGTGCAACAGAAGTGCAGTTTAACACCTTTTTAACTCTTATATCGCACTGAAAGTGAATTTTTACTCTCATATTAGTGTTGTGCAACTCCTTAAAGGGTGCGGTATAGCACCTTTCAGAGTGTCGCTTCACACTTTTAAGAGTGTCGCTTCACACCTTTATGAGTGTCGCGTAACACCTTTAAGAGTGGGAGATCTTTTGGTAGGATAGTAGTAGAAATTCTAATACTTTTCCTAGACTTAAGTGCAAAACCGATGACGTAAAAAACACTATAGTAGCTACATTTTGAAAACTCATGAGGCATAACTCAAATATCGAGTATGGTTTTCCTGTTTAATTAAATTTTGATTATCCGCCATTCCGCAGTATTATTACCAATTAATGCTATATTCATAGCATTGAGAGAACTTCATCACCTGAGGAAAGTTCTCACATGCAGACCTATACCTCGTTAAGCGAGGGTTGTTGCATATAAAGTCATTATTATTATTATTACGGGTATATAAACTTCTGAAAAAGGCAGAAAGTTTTTAATTGGTACAAATGCATAGGGTATTAAATTAGTTTTGGAGGCTATAATATTCAAGCAGTAGATATAGACGTTCTTGTTAAATTTAATAATCTCTTTTCACTAAGAGTTTTTCGAGCACCAGAAACCCGTTTAATCTAATTTGCACTACAGATTTTACAAAAAAAAATCCATTTAGTACTCTAATTTTCCTCAAAATAATGATAAAACATGTCACAAAAGCAAGTGCCCCACTTTGGCTTCAAAAGCTGACCCTACTGTGAGGCCAGTACCTAACCTAGTCTCGTTTTTTAAGAGTATCGCTTAACACCTGTAAGAGTGTCGCCTAACACGCTTAGCATAGTTTTATGAAGGTACAACATCGCCAGATTACCAATTTCTTTGTTAATTTTATCTAAAGGATAAAACTGTTTTCTTTCATGAATATCATCTTTAAAAAAGGTTTAACAATTACGTTTTTCAACAATTTTTTACTGTTTGTATTGACTTTAATATTAAACCATTAATGAAAATGAAAGACCTTATTTAAGAAACCCGCAGTATTATAATTTTTCATGTTTAATTTCGAACGGTGTTTTAATAGTGTTATTTTACACCGAATTTACACTTTATATTGGCCCCTAAAAACTCAAGGTAATAAAACTCTCTTGTGGGTGTTTTTACGGTGTTTACACCGTTCTAACACGTTTTTAACACTTCCATTTCTTAGAGTGTAGATATAATCACGTCTTATCAAGACAAATACATAAAAAAGAAAAGAAAAGGAAGACCGAGAAGGTTAAACCGGGTAAAACACGGAATTGGTTTGCCGAAATTGCATCATCGGTTCCAGCCTATACTGCGACTGGTTGTTTAAACCTGTACAAGTGGATGGAACTCGCATCCGATATAAAATGGACGGACGCCGGTGAATTAATTTATGAGAAGCGTAGAATATTCAATTCTAATATAGTAGACTTATTAGCGTATACCGCTGTGAAATCGAGGAAAAAGACCCCCGTCTGTGGTTCTGACCAGTTTTACGAACTCTTATATAACTCAAATGTTCCCAGAACTTTAATTAAACTTAGAAAAAGTGACTTAGACCCTCCCGAAAAGCGGGAAAAGCGTGAAAAGAAGGAATTTGATGAATTTAAGTTAGCTTCCGAGTCAATGGATGGTGAGGGTTTCAGAGATTGGATTTGTTTGTAGTATTTTTTGTCATACAGAATAAAATATGTTTCATTTATGAGTTTTGTCTCATTTGATTAAAGTATTAAGCCATGGAAGGTTGTGATAGCCAGGTGGCTGCTTTCAGCCTGTTAACTAGTTTACCCGAGTCATTTTTTAAATACCCTAAAGTCTTAAGCGTTATATTAATAATTTTTATTATAATAATTATAGAAGTTAGTGATTTTCTCTTCTGGCATTATCAAAATTCCCTGAATTGCACCTTTAATGGATAACTTAAAAGAGATTTATTCTAATGTGTCCGACCCGGGTTCCTACGGTAGCGTGCAGGGTTTATATAGAGCGGCTAAAGAGCAGGGGTTAAATGTTTCGTTGAAAGAGGTTGAAAATATCCTGAAAACTCAAGATAGGTATACTCTACAAGAGTGCTAGGAAAAATTTCCCAACAAATAGAACAATTGTGTATGGAATCGACGAACAGTGGCAGATTTGAAAAGCGTAACTCGTTATAATAATGGTTTCCGATACCTTCTCTGTTGCGTAGACGTTTTCAGTAAGTATGCCTTTGTGGTAGCGACCAAGGACAAGAAAGGGCCAACGATCCTTTCAGCATTTAAGGCGGTTCTAGAGTCTGGTCGGTCACCTAAGAGGGTGCAAAGCGATCATGGAAATGAGTTTATTTGCAAGGACATTCAACGTGAATTAAAAAGGAGAGGGATAGAATTCTTCGCCCCTGATTCCGAGCAAAAAGCTACGGTAGTCGAGACGTTCAACAGGACTCTAAAGAGTCGTATGTATCGTTACTTTACGGAAAATAACACCTTAAAGTACATTGACGTGTTAAAAGATTTGGTGTGGGCCTACAACAACAATTATCATCGGTCCATAAAATGCAAACCGATTGAAGTCACTACGGAAGCCTCGAAACGCGTCTGGGAAAACCTCTACGGGGGAGTAAACTTTTCACCCCCTTTAAAGTATCCTTTCGATGTTGGCGATGTGGTTCGCATAAGCAAGCATAAGAATATCTTTGAGAAAGGATATTTACCCACATGGACGGAAGAACTCTTTAAAATAGCGGAGAGATTACCCCGAAGTCCGCCGGTATATAAGATCCATGACTTGAATTCCGACCCCATTACTGGAATTTTTTACAAGGAGCAACTACAGAAAATTGGGAAAGACCTAAGTACCAGCGTGTTTAAAATAGAAAAGATCTTGCGGAAACGTCGCAGACCAGACGGGACACTAGAGAGATTAGTTCGTTGGAAAGGTTATCCACCGTCCTTCGATAGTTGGGTTCAGGAAATAGATATAGCATGAGTTTTTACGTTACTCTACCTTCCGATTCGTCGATGGGATATTTCCCCGATAATACGAAAAGTAAATTTAGGACTTATCTGCCCGAACCAGTAAAATTACAAGGTCCGTATGAGGTCGGCCTAGCGGAAATTTCATATCCACACACTTGGAATAACATGAACGTTACGTGCACGTCCACGCTCACCGGTATTGGGAAGGATCTGTCCTATTATAGAATGGTGGAATTACCCGCAGGATATTATGGAAATATAGAGGATCTCCTAGAGCAACTTAATTACGACGAGGATGACGTTTCGGATATGACTATTCTTAAAAACCACGTCGGCGATGATGACGATATCATAGAGTCCAAAAGCCCTTCGAATGCCAAGTATAGTTTCAGTTACATTCGACGTATACGCCGTGTGGAAATTTCCGTGGCAGATAATTACATGTTAACTATACCGGGACAACTCGCCGTTATGCTAGGATTTTCAAAAGACCCACCGAAAACCTCAACCTTTGTTTACTCTAGAACAGCTACGTACCCCGTGGACTTGGACGCGGGTCTCCATTCTCTCTTTGTTTATTCGGACATAGTCGAAAGTAGACCGGTTGGAGATGTGCACGTACCTTTGCTCAGAATCGTGAGCATACAGGGTAATGATGGTGAGACGGTAGATAAAGACTATCCCAGACCGCACTACCTTCCCGTTGCTAGTAACACTTTCCAGTCGATTGAGGTTAACATTATGAGCGAGCTCGGTATTACCGTGCATTTCGAGCGAGGCAGACTTCACGTGACCTTACACTTTAGGCCTCGTAGAATGTGGGCGCCATTATAAATAGGAAAGTGACGATGATTCACGCATCATTTACATTTAGAGCGTTAAAGGAAACGTGTCACGAGTAGGAAAATGTCCCAATCGGATTACGATCATCATTTTCTGAACCAGATTGGACATGGATCGAGAGTTGATTTCTATAAGCACTTTCACTCTCAGCTAGGTGGTTCGCTGGCTATGTACAGGGGTGTTCCGTCGCAACACGTCGGTTACGGTTTAGGGAATTTTATAGACTCTGCTTTTCGTCGAGCCATGCCACTAATTAAAAAGGAGCTATATTCCTTGGGAGAAAGTTTTTAAATACGGGTGCAAAGGTCGCGACCGACGTAGCTAGCGGTATTCCTATAAGATCATCCGTAAAGACCCACGGTAAAGTCGCTGCGAAAGACGTAGCCCTCAGCGCGGCGGAAGAAATTCGCAAAATGACGGGAAGTGGTAATAAAAGGAAACGCAAAACCAAACTCCTAGTCAGTTCAGTCGTGAGACGGAAGAGGAAAGCATCATCTTTTAAACGACCTGATATTTTTTCTCAAATATAATGGCGCACATTCACCCCGATTCGCATGGATCCGTCAGTTCGGAAGTTGAACTTTTCAACGTACCTCTAACCAATACCAGTATTTTGAGTGGGGAATGGGTCGAATACAGCCCAATCTCTAACATTAACGAAAATTCTACCATCACGTTCTCCGTGGCCGGCAGTACCGACGCTTACTTGGACATGTCTAAGACCTTAACGCATTTTCAAGTTAGGATCGTCAATCCCACCGATGGAACTACATTACCGGCGGCAACGGAAAATGTGGGACCCGTCAATCTGTTTCACCATAGTCTATTCAGCGAAGTACACCTTTCGATGCAGGAGAGATCCGTGACACCGTCACCGCAAAACTACCCTTACAAGGCCATGTTTCAAACGGCTGTAACATTTGGAGGACCGGCCAAAACTAGTTTTCTTACTAGTTCTTTGTTTTACAAAGACACGGCCGGTAAATTTGACGTCTTTGCCGAGAAAGAGAGTTTTAAGGCGAGGGCGGCTTTCGCTAAAAGTGGCACGATCGATATGATCGGAACTGTACACTTGGATTTGTGTCAACAATCACGTTACATTCCAAATATGACGGATCTTAAATTCAAGTTTGTTAAAAGTCCAAACGAATTTTGCATACACGCGGAAGGCGCGGTTAAATGGAAAGTAGTTTACGAGATGGCATCTCTCTATGTACGTAAAGTAAAATTACCCTCGGAAGTGCTTATAGCCCACGCCAAATGCCTCGAAGTGGCAACTATGAAATACCCCATTATTCTCACGGAGTGCAACTCCTTTTCTATTAATAGCGGTCCAAAAATATGTGTTAGAGATAATTTATTCATGGGACATTTACCTAAAAGGGTACTTTTCGCTCTGGTAGACCAAAATGCTTATTTGGGTGAATACAAAAAGTCCCCCTTTAATTTTAAACATTTTGATTTAAATCATATTGCCTTGTATCTGGACGGGGCTAGCGTCCCTCATAAACCCCTCACTCCGAACTTTGCTGGCGGTCAATATATTAGGTCTTATACGAATCTCTTTACCCAAACCTCTCAATGGTTATTGGACGAGGGGAACTATTTCGCGGGATGAATACCCTAATGAAAATTGTATGTTTGCTTTTGATTTGAGTCCCGACCTCAGCAGTTCATCCTCCCAATTTCAATTGATAAGAAACGGTAACTTGCGTCTGGAATTAAAATTCGCTAAAGACTTGCCCCAGACCGTCACGGTTTTGTATTACTCTGAGTTTCAGAATTTGATAGAAATTGATAAGAATAGGAGTGTTATTTACGATTACAACTAAATATGGACACTAGGCAATTAACTAGAATTATGCGAAGTGATAAATTCACCAAGGGGTTATTTCGCGGAGTTTTCGCTGCAGATACTTTACCGAAAACCGTAAAGACTTTCCCCTCTCTGTATATTGTAAACACTGGATTATCGAATACCGACGGAGAACATTGGACTGTTATCTATTTTTCTTGAAACCGGAACACAGAGTTCTTTGACAGTTTCGGAAACCCTCCTGACATGTTTAAATTTAACAATTTCATTGAAAGAAATAGTGTGACTGTAACTTTTAATTCGAGACAACTTCAAGGCAATAAAAGTAGGACTTGCGGTGGGTTTTGCGTATATTTCGCTCTATATAGGTGTAGGGATATTAAAATAAGAGATATATGCTCTAGATTTGGAAAAGATAAGTGTTTAAATGATAAGACGATATCGGAATTTATGTATAAAAAGTTTTCAATAAAATTTTATTTTTAAAATTTGTACTTTAAAGTGATTTTCCACAAAAATAAATAAATAAATAAAATATTTTAAATCGCGCGCGTCCGCGTGTTGAATCGCGCCGGGAAGTACTGGAACCGCGCCCGAAGTGCTGGGACCGCGCCGCGCTGGGCAGCCTCCCCTCCTCCTAAATTTTATAGTGACCGTGGGCGTATGTTGAAGTGCCGTCGATGATAAACCGTTTATCATCGCACGGGTTAAGGCAAAGTTTCATTTGCCTCACGGTGTAGAGTTCGTGCTTACTGCTGGTGATTCTCTTCATCTCAGCCATCGTCAGCTGGCGGTTTAGCAAACACTCTTTGTAATGAATGAACCGCAACTTGTTTTTCACCACTCTCCGGCAAATCCCCTTGGCGGTCTTCTTTTCTCCTTTGGCGGACAGGATTGAATACATTTTTGGGCGCAGGCCGCAGAAATCCGAGATCGGGACGCCGTCTAATTCATCTTTGAATTTCCCGAGTTTTTTCTTGTTTTCCTCGCTGAAGAGGCGGTGATTTTTGGGGTATCCGGAGAAGTCGTACATCTCACGCTTCTCGGAAAAGTCTTGGTAGAGGTCGGGCGTCTCGATGTGGTATGTGAGGGAGTCCGTGTCCGTGAATAACAGCTTTGCCCGGTCTCCATACTGCTCCCTGATAACGTCGTAATGGAACTTGTACATTAGGAGTTTTGATAAGTCCAAAACTGTGAAGCCGGTGTAGATGGGTCTGTTGAGGGTTAAGGTCTTCTGGACACGGTGAATCCCGACCAGATCATTTTTGAACACCGTGAACCGTTCAAAGGCCGGGGAACTCGCCATCTTGATGGCACGCTCGGGAGTGTTGACCAGGGTGAAACCAATTCTGCTGCGCAGGTTCTTCATGGTTTTCCCTATAGAGAAATGAAAAAAAATACATATGAATTAGTATGGTTATTATAAGATAGGTTAGGTTCGGTTAGGTAGGTACATACGGTAGACGCTATTGTTCATTAGTTTAAAAAATGATTTTTCAAACTCGTTGTTTGCCGCCTTTCTCTTGTCCGTATTAAAATCAATAAATGGTTTCAGCCACGCTCCTTGTCTGAATGTTAAAATCTTGTGGATTTTCCGGATGATGAGTTCTTTGGCCAAGTAGTATTTAAGGTTCCGGTAGTGGAGTACGTATTTCTCCTTGGCGTATAGGGATGGCACCAGCTTTGGACAGCTATCCTTTTCTCTCAGTCCGAGATGGCTATAGTTGGTCCTTTTAAAAGGGTGAGAGCTCGGCTGTGGTAATTACCCGTTTTTCGGGTGCGAGAGGGTAGCAGTTAGTGGCGTCGTGGAGATGTTGCGGGTAATCTAAGTCGACCTCTAGGATGTAGCCGAAATCGTCGTCATCGGGATGGTTGAGAATTACCTCCTGCGTGAAGTCGGGGCATGGGTGAATCCATTTGAATTCACCCATTGGAAGGTAATCGCACATTACCGTACCGTAAAGATTGTTGCAATCTGGTGAGAGAGAGAAAGGTGATATGTTAGCTTATGAACAAAAACAAAATAAATATTAATATGAACAAAACAGAAATAAATATTAATATAGTCTTACCTAGGTACGTAATGTAGCTGCTTGGTTTTTGGTCGTCGTACGATTCAGGGTGGTCCTTGTTATTAGCATGCGCTAATCGGTGGCTTATCATGGATACTCCCCCTCTTATACCCTTCTCTATAAAGAGATGCATATTTGGGTCCACTAACAGATCTAACTTAACCTTGGTCATTGATAGAGCACTCTCCCGTAAAAGCGTGAGCGCAGTTTAATTTGTAGTAGTCAAGGCACATTGTTCTGAAGTTTTGGAAAATTTCCGCGAGCAACTGAACGTCCGATTGGACATACAAATCGTGATAACCACCTAATATAAGAAATTAAATGTTAAAACCTAATCTAACCTAACCTAACAAAGATGAGAAAATGAAACTTACCAAGATTCTCGATTTTAAATTTGTCCCATACATTTTGGGCGTGTTCATAGTCTTCGGTGGTGATGTGTTCGTCCGTGAGACTATTGAAAAATTCTTCTTTAGCGGGAAGGTTCCTTTCGGCGAATTTCGCGACGTTGTCCATATAATTGTACGGGTAGACTTGCTTCCGTAACAAAAGCTGGACTTCCTCGGGTGTGTATAGTTCCTTCATGCAGGCGAATTTATCCATCCCACCGTTGGCCAAGTTTTTCGCGAGTTCTTCTAGGGATGCAGGCATAAACCGTACCGTGTCCAGAAACCTGAGTTTTCCCAAACTGAACGAGATGTAGGTTTCGGAGTTTGAGGGGATGCATTTAATGTTCTGATCCTTTACGAGTCCTATCTTCTCCATTATCAAATGGGCGTCATAACGCGATAGGTTGTGAAGAAAGACGGGGATGAATTTAGGGGTTTTCAGTTTTAAGTTGCATGTGTTATGGGCCGCTCCTCGATACGCTCCACTTGAGTGGTCATGGTCGCGAACTTTTCCGTCGTTTACCGTGAACCCACCACCGCAAATGTAGCACGCTCTAGCAGAAATGAAGTCGGCTACGTCCGTGGGTGATAAGTCCATAGGTTTATTTTCCTTGAGTTTTTGGGTGAGAACTTCCTCTTCAACCAGAAGATTTTCCAGGAATTTATCGGCGGCGTCTTCCCCGCGGTATGTGACGGGCTTAGATGGTTTCCCATCAGGACCCACGACCACGTAACTGAACCCACAGGCGATGTGACTTGTTAGGCGAGTTGTTGAAGAGAGGGTTGAATCGGGCATGCAGGTGGCTATTTTTGGTAGGATAGCCTCGAAGTCCACGAAGATTACGTACTTCAACTGTAAAAATTAACAGATTTTATTAACTTAATTACCTCGATTGACACAATTTATAAACCAACCAATTAAAATAATGAAATTAATATCTCACCTTTTCACGCCATCCGTAATTCTTGAACTCCAAAACTGGATCCTTCGTTGGCATAAGGATTTTCTGTGGCCCGTGAATGCTGCAGTCGATGATGTGTTCATCCCGACGTTTTTCGGAATCGAGACCGGAAAAACGGTGTAAACAATACCGGCAATAATGAGTCACGCGATGGTGTCCCGTATAGTCACTTAAAAGCCTACTAAAGCTCCGAATAAGGCAATACTGCTTCGTTTCACCGTTCGTTATAAAATTTGTCGATGTTTTTCTACCCGATTTGTACTAATGGGAAAACCTCGTTTTAATAGCAAAACACGTTAATTGATAAGTCATTTTTGCGTTCAAACTTTTCCAATTTATCGACAATGAGTTCAAAGGGAAACGTTACCCCTGTTAAATTTAGTTCGTCTTGAAACTCGACGTACTTTTGTACTCGGGCGGGGTTTTCGTTAGACGGTACGGGGTGTAAATGGGCCAGGATTGACCACAGAAAGCAGCGATTGTCGTCGTTTCTAACATTTAACTAGGAGTTTATTGGGTAGTTCTATAAATGTGCCTCCAACTAGCGGTAAATACGAGATAATGTTCACTTGGAGGAATAAAATCCTATCAAGCACCCAACCACTGCCAGTGCTTTGAAATTCGTCGATTTGATTCTTTATATAAACTACACAGAAAAAACGATGTTTAGATTCTAAACGTTTTCCTAAACGGGAAAATGCAACGCCTTTTAAAACACGAGCCCAGCCTATACGCGTTTAGTTCTGAAATTTTTATTTTTCAAACGCGTATAGTTTGAAAAGGTTTACGTTTCAAACGCGCATAGATTGAAAAAGTATCTGTTTCAAACGCGTTTAGATTGGAAACGTTTATTTTTCAAACGCGTTTAGATTGAAAACGATTATGTTTCAAACGCGTTTATATTGAAAACTATTATGTTTCAAACGCGTTTATATTGAAAACGATTATGTTTCAATTGCGTTTATATTGAAAACGTTTATGTTTCAAACGCGTTTGTTTTGAAAACTATTAATTTTCAAACGCGTTTAGATCGAAAACTATTATGTTTCAAACGCGTTTACATTGAAAACGATTATGTTTGAAACGCGATTAGATTGAAAACGATTATGTTTGAAACGCGTTTAGATTGAAAACGTTTATGTTTCAAACGCGTTCAGATTGAAAACGTTTATGTTTCAAACGCGTTTAGATTGAAAACGTTTATGTTTCAAACGCGTTTAGATTGAAAACGTTTATGTTTCAAACGCGTTTAGATCGAAAACGTTTATGTTTCAAACGCGTTCAGATTGAAAACGTTTATGTTTCAAACGCGTTTAGATGGAAAACGTTTATGTTTCAAACGCGTTTAGATTGATAACGTTTATGTTTCAAACGCGTTTAGATTGAAAACGTTTATGTCTAACCCGCATGTAGTTTTGCAACGTTAATATACAGATGTTGTATAGCTTAAGTATTATATAAACAACTATTTCAAGTAATAATATAAAAAATATTCTTGTAATATCAAAATAAAAAGGATCTTCATAGCTACAAAACTACCAAAGGCATCGAAATTACGAAAAATATATCTATATATTACCACAAGTAGAATAATCTTACACCAAATTCCTATGTAAGATTTTTCGCCGTAGCCTCTGTGTCTGAAAGTTCTGACGTTAAGCTTTTTAAAGTTCCCAACGGAGCTCGCGTGAATGGAGAGATAAAATTTCTAAAATATCGGCCACGACCGAGAACGAGCTTTGGAAGCAGCGCTCCACAGCGGTGGAGAGTGAAGTAAAACAGGCGGGGTTAATTTTTTATCCGAGTAAGTTCAAGCATGGAGGGTTCATCCAAGTGCACGGTGTTTGCGTTTTTTATGGCAACGGTGTATCGTGTGGAGTGCAAACGTTTTTAAAGAGGGTGATTAATTCGACATAATTAGAAGCCGAAGGAATTATATTTTTCTGGCACGGAGTTTGTTTTGAGAGCCCTTTATCCATTTCTAAATTAATACATTTAAACCTAACTTGCTCCGCCATAACGTAAACTCCGATCGCCTTAGATCTACGCGAGCGGATCTACGTCTCTATTCGCCGAAAAGCTCATCACAAGTTTCGTACCTTTTTTAAGGGGAGGTGGAATTTTTTTAGTGAGACCCAACTTTCCGCGGCTGATTTTAGTTGGCGCCGAGAAAAAATGTTAGTAGCAAAAAACTTTGGGTGTTCAACTACCATTTACTCTACAGTAAATACATTCGGCCTAGCCTTGGGATATCAAGTTTTAGGAACACTCGAGATGAGACGTTCAATAGAGATAACCTGACACACAATACCCTCATTCCTAGGCTGGAAAGTTATGTCCTTTTAGATTATCTCCTTTTGTTATTACTTTTAAATTATGAAAAAAGAAAATATTAAGGTTTTGTAGGATTTCTTTACACGAGGCCAACTGCTAACGCGTTGCACTAGTGTAACAAGTTAAAAAAACCAAAATATTATCTCTCCGAGTCAAGAGGAGGACTACTACTACAAACTTATTAACCTAGATATAGAATTATTTCTCTTTTTTGAAGTAAAATTTTACGAATTATTAAAGCAGTATTTTAAGCATAGCGAATATACAGTAAAGCAGGCGACATTTACATCCAATAAAGATATGTCTTGGACACATTTAAATCAGTAAATGGGAAAAAAAACAGGAAATGAAGTGTATAGATTTTGGAGAGCTATCACCTTTCTGTGTTTGAAAAGGCCCAATTGTCTAGGCCTCAAATGTTAACCCTATATTCTTATAGCTACATTCACAACTGGTTAGCAGGATAAACACTACTGTCTCGTTTGACCTCAACGACTTTCTTAGTTTGCCAACATGAGTGTTAACGTTAAACAGCAATAAAGCAGACTTGTGGTTAGACGCACTGAAAGTCAATGCGCACCATATTAAGAATGAAAACTTCTAAACTATAACCCGATAACGATTAGCCCTTTCATGATGCATTCTTCTACTATTAAATCTAAACCTGATTATTTAAACGTGTAATTAACTTTCGGCTCACTCTGAACCGTTATTGTCCCTTCATTACAGACACGGAAATAAAAACCCACAGTTTATTTCACCTCAGGTCTCAATTATTTACTCTTTGGTTCCCTAAGCCTATTGCAGATAATACTTGATTTACCCGATTGAGTCCAGGCCTAAGCTTCCTTCTTGAAATCTTGTTAACAAGGATTATTCTATATACAGATGTAGTATAGCTTAAGTAATATATAAACAGCAATTTCAAATAATAATATTAAAAACTATCCTTGGAATATCAAAATGAAACAGAGCTTTAAAGCTAGAAAAGTACTAAATGCATCGTAGTTACGAAAAATATTTCCACATATTCACTTTATATTATGGAAAAAGTGAATATTAAGGTTCTGTAGGATTTCTTTACACATCCTACACTGCTAACGTAGCGCGCTAGTGTAACAACGGACGGACACACACAGACAAAAACATAGACTGCTTTTTAACTCTTTCCGTATTAATTTTGAATTGAGAAACAAGATTATCTTAAATATAAAATAGATATAATTAATATTTAATATTTTCTTCGTTAGTTGTTCGCCTTATTGAGCGTTACATCGTTTTAAAAAATAACAATTAATCATTCTTGAAAGACTTGACTAATATTGACTTTTGAAATGAAGCATACGCCTGTTGCTTCGCCTTACTCAAATGGGTAGTATATAAAGGATTCGAATCGCAGCTGTAGATAAGAACATCGCAATTGCCTGAACCTATGGAGGAATACCCCGCCATTGGAAGGCTAGACGTTTCTCGTAACCCTAGCCGATCGCCGCGTGCAAATATAAGTACCCTGGCAATGATAAAACAGTCAACGTGGTCGTCCCTTAGCAAAAACGTTCAAATGACCGGTCCCAGGTGAATAGAAAGGCTTAAAAAAATGTAATCATATTTGATTTGCAAGTTTAGAATCATCTTGATTTTTAATAGAAAACTCCATTTTGATGATTTTACGTTGGTACGCCAAGATAACAAATAAGATATTTCGATCGGTTATAATTACTAAACCTCTGACCTTAACTTACATTTCACAACAAAAATGGCACTGAAACATTTTTGAAGGCATTTTTAGCGTGAGTCAAACCGTTTAAAGGCCGGGAAACGGCGAGAAGGGTTCTTGTCAAACTGAAAACCGTGCATCGAACGAACAATGGGCGACCGTGCTTCAAAATTTTTAGGGGTTCTTGTCAAACTGAAAGCCGTTCAAAGCGGTTCTTGTCAAACTGAAGATAAACAATGGACAGTCTCTTAAATTTTGTTTCTCCGACTTTTTGCATCCCCCATTTAAGAGACTGTCCGTTGTTTATCTTCAGTTTGACAAGAACCGCTATGCACGGCTTTCAGTTTGACAAGAACCCCTAAAAATTTTGAAGCACGGTCGCCCATTGTTAGTTCGATGCACGGTTTTCAGTTTGACAAGAACTCTTCTCGCCGTTTCCCAGCCTTTAATGAGCAACACTTTTTTAAAACTAGAATTCATAACTCAAATTTAAACCCAGTTATTATAAACCCAACTAATATAAAAATAAAATTTTATTTACTTACTAAATATGGGCGAAGTTCTAATATGGCTTTTTTGGGAGTAAATTCTGACTTTTGACGTGCCAAACACCAGCGAATGAATGTACCCCATTCCCAAATTTCTTAACCTTGGCCTCTCGGCATGAGAAGGGGTTAAAACCGATTCACCAAATAAAATATTAATTATTCTTCCTCTGATGCTCGAGTTAACTACATGACGTCAATATGTTTATATCCTTTACACCTAGAGTAGGTTTTGAACACGTTTAAACCCTGGCGTTTCGGTTTATGCCCACTTTACGATAAGTTTAGATTTTAAACGTGTTTTAAAAGACTTTCAATCCGCTGTTGTGTTTAGTTTTTATATGTTTAGCTATTACACCCATTGGTACTAGTTGGTGTTTAGTTTTCGCACGTCAAATCTTAAGGGTTTAGATTTTCAACATGTTTAAATCAAATGGATGTGCTCAAAACCTATACGTTGTTTTTTCTGTGTACGCACGAATCTAACTGTTTGGGCAAAATGTCCCCGGAAAGGGTTTGTTGAGTCTTACTCCTATGATACGCTAGGAATTCGACTTCCTGAGCCTCGTTCGCTAACTCCCGAGTGTAGCGCGCGCGAATCGTGATGTACCATTTGATCCCGTGATCCCGACTTAACTTATTTTGAAAATAGTTTTCAATAGTTACTCGGTGTCGATTAACGAATCCCTCAGCGTCAGTTTCAACCAACGATGGTGATATCCTCGCGCAGAAAATCGCGTGTCCTAAGACTTGCAATTCTTCCAGCGTGTCGGGGACGGGGTTGTTCGGCGGGGTAGCGATGATGGGCTCCGTCTGTTGAGCCTCTTCCGCTTGTTCAAATTCTCCATGAAAGCGTGGATATCGGCGTTTTCCTGAGTGCTCAGGGGGTCCAACGAAGGTTCCGGCTCCGGCCATTAACACCATCCATGAAGGAATGGATGTCGGCGTTTTCTTGAGTGCTCAGGGGTTCCAGGGTGAGGTCGTAGTCAGGTTCATTAACGCCATCCATTAGTTTATGGATAGCGGCATTTTCTTGGGTACTCAGGGCAGGCAAGGAACTTTCAGGATCGTTTCGGTCTTCTACGTGGGGTTCCACGGCGGACGTGGAGGGTTCGGATGTAGAGAGCTTTGATTTTTTAGCTGAGACATCTCTATCACCTTCAGCTCCACGCTTCGTTCGTGACGGACTACTACTTTCAGCTAAACTACTACAATGTTTTCTAGCTATGTGATTATTTAAAATATCACGTCTAATAAGCGTTTGCGAGCAAACGGAACATGGAAAACTAATTTTCTCATGTTTTTCGCGTTTATGTCTAAGAAGACTACAATTCTTAGCATATTTAGCGCCGCAAATATCGCACATAACCATTATGATTAGTTTAACTTTAAAGAAAATAAACTAAGAACTTACTATCTGGAGGAATCTCTCAGAGTCTGGTGGTATTCTGTCAGGGATTAGCTGAGGAATGGTATTGATGTATAAAATTCCCAGCTATTTATACTATTTCTAATCAAGCCCACTGAGGGTAGAGTTCACCAAACCCGAAACCAACATGTTTAGTATTTATCTAGTATATCGTCATTTATAATCAACCTCTGATCTTTATTGACTTTTTCCAATCTCACTCACTTATATGTTTGTTTTACCAAAGTGTTTATGGGGTCAACGTTTATCTACATTTGCTTAGGAATAGAATTTGGAATGTTGCAATATTCAGGGTTTTAAGATTGGTAAATTCCACTATAAACACAAATGGTGGAAACTTCACGAATAATTAATTAGGCCTAATTTAAACTATCTTATTTATTCATTATAAATGATCAGTCTTAATATATATTTTCCAGTTTTTATTCACAAACTAAGTTTTGAATTACATACTACTATTGTAGCTATTCTTTTACAAAAATCCAAACTTAAAAATGTAGAATTATTAAACAGCTGGGTAATTAAATTAATATTCAAATTATTAACAGCATTTTCGTAGTGAATATTCATACGTTCAGCCCAGTCCACAGTCACACACTCGTGTTGTAGCTGGGATCCGTGGGAAATGATACAACCGTTGCAGGCCTCTTTAATATATTTTGTCAGTTGCTGATGAACAATTTCGTTCACCTCCGAGGACACTCGCTTGGCCGCGTTTAGAAAGGTTACCACTTGATCATGTTTCTCCAGAAATTTACCCCAAAGAGCGGCTCCAATGACGAACCCGTTCTTGGTCGGGTAGAGATTTCCATAGTTTACCCCACTTCCAGCCTTCATTTCACGAATGTTGAGTACTTTCCAATCCTGGTACATCTTCAGGTCGATACGTTTCAGGTTCGACCCATCAAAGGACAGAGATAATGGCGTAGCATCATCATTCTGGAAATAGTGGGTTACTTGCTCTCGCATTCTATGGAGTTGATAATATTCAGCCTCCGTCAACGTGATGCCTGTTGAACCGTCTGTTAGCCCTAGTTTAATCCTACAGTCAGGAGTAACCGAGACTGACTTTGTAGATGAAATTTCGAAGATATTGGAGGTGTCCCTAAGTATAGAAAAAGAAATTCCACATTTTGAGAATAAAATTAAACCTATCTCTTGATTTAAATAACTATAATCATGCTCTATATCAGAAGAAAATAGGGGAAGTGGGTAGCCGTAGCCTTGAGCCATACAAGTCGTCCAGTGATTCTCACTTACAATGGTCGATTCCCCTACCACCCATAAAATTTGAATCTGGCCAATCGGCGCGAAGCATAAAATAGTACCAGATTTCATTGCGAACGCCATCATGTAGCGAACTGTGGAACTAACTTGTGTAGTCTGCTTATATTTCTGCTGTGCTTCAGTTTGAGTTAGGGTTAGGTCAGGCAACGGGTTAATGCGGATATTGGTTTAATTAAGGACGAAAATTCGGTTATTTAATAAAATGAATGTCGTTAAGAGTACGCAGTGTGATTTAACGTACAAGGAAACTACCCATAAGAAAACTCAGGCTGTGTTGAAAGGAAAAGTAAGATCTACCCAAACCAATCCCAATATTAAAAATCAAACTACAACCACTTGGATAGAACTTTATTACTTTTAACTCTTCCCTATCACAGTTTAAAACTTCGGACAAGTTAATTTTTTCCCTGGAACTTAGAAATACCATTGTATTTAAAAATAAAGACATATTTTAAAATAAGTTATGAATTTAGTACTTACCACTCGATTCCAGCCTCTGCCATTCTGCCCGAGTGCCTCACTGCCTCTAGCAGACGCCTCTAGTCAGTTGGAAGGCGTAGGACCGTACTGTCCACAGATTCACGTCACTCGTGTGTTAATGCGCGTAAAAATCCTATCTCTCTTCACCCCCACGGGGAGGGAAATGGCGCGAAAAATCCGTAAACGGGACGCCTCGCGAAGTTGCCCAAGCTACCCACTTCCCCTATTTTCTTCTGTCTATATATAATTAATTCCCAGTAATGGAAATAAAGAAAACTCGAGAGAGTGTACTTACATTATAACGTAGAGTTTCCTGTTGCTGAATCCCGCTGCTGTGGTACTTTAGTTGCTGGAGAGAGCTTGGTTAGCCGTAAAATGATCTCATCGCCACGTGCACGAGTTTTTATACTCGATAAACCGGAGACCTTTGATATGACCGATAAGATTTCTAGTAAGGTTTCCCACAGTTCAGTTCAAACAGTTCAGTTTTCGGTTCAGTTCAGTTATTTTCGGTTTCAGTTTAGGGACTAAACTGATTTGATTGCTTCAGTTCAGTTTCAGTTTGCACATCTCCAAACTGATCAGTTTTCAGTTCGGTTCGGTTTATTTCTTAAACTGAACTGATAAAAACTGAACTGAAGAGATAGTTAACAACTCTTTCGAACTATCGCGAGAAACGATATCAATACCTTCCCGCAAAGATTAGTATAACAATAGAAAACTGGCATCGTTTAGTATTGCATGCTGTATGATATTTTAGGGGATGTGTCGCGTAAAGATAACTTATTAGTGTCGCCATATATATATAGCTCCCTATATATATAGGGAGCTATATATTATTTTTCTTATGGTGTCGCGTATATTTCATCACTTATGTAGTGTATATTTAATTATGCATAGAAATAAGCTATTAATTTAAGTGCCGTGATTAGCTGGGACCCTCTGCAGAGAGACACAGGCTAAAAGAATACCAATAATTAGTAACTAAAAAGGGTATCTTAATTAGTTAATTAGTCAAAGTTAAATTGTTCAATGTTAATAATTAGTAGTTAGTGAAATAAACATGACTCTTAAGGTATGGCACTTCACGATTCCAAAATAGTAAAATACTTAGTAGTAGAAAATGTTAGCTGTTAATAGTTACAATCTGGGTATTTTGGGCCTCTGACACCGAATTTTTCTTCTTGATAACCTCTAAAGGGGTTTTCGGTTCAGTTCAGTTATAACTGAAAACTGAACTGATCAGTTCGGTTACCTGGCTGAACCGAACTGATAATTTCAGTTCAGTTTCAGTTTTTGAAAATCTTAACTGAAAAGTTTCAGTTCAGTTTCAGTTTAAGTCCAAAACCGATTTGAACCGAACTGTGGGAAACCTTAATTTCTAGTCTCAATGAAGACATTGATAAGCCCGATAAGATTTCTAGTTTCGATGAAGACATCGATAAGTTTGGAAATAGCACGTTATCGGTTCTGGTTTACCCCTGCCATGTGGAAATATATCGATAAACAGTTCTTGTTTCCGATATCGGTTCTTGTTTACCCCCGCCACGTGGAAAGATATCGATAAATTGTTCTAGTTTCGGTTCTTGTTTACCCCCGCCACGTGGAAGGATATCTTATCGATAAACAGTTCTAGTTTCGGTTCTAGTTTACTATCTGGAAATTTTGTACCACGTGGAAACATATCTTATCGATAAAGATTCCATATTTCTTATCGGTTGTTGTTTATCGCCGGCAACGTGTCTATTCACGTATCTAGATATTTCAAACCACCACCACATGTAAACCAGTCTTAACATTTTAATTCTCCTCCGGAATGGTTTTAAATGGTAAGTTGAATTTATTTTATAAGTGAAATAATGCATATCTGCTACCATATACTGTAAACAGAGATCCAAGGCTTAATATTTAGCTTATAACTTTATTATTTACAAATAGTTCTTACCAAGTTTTTATTATTCATATGTTTCTTTTCGGAGACAAGCAACACCCCCTTAAATAAATGCTTAATTTAACGTGGTTTATTTAAAATCTATATCAGTTAATTGGCTTCATCCCAAGTTCGACTAGAGTCTCTTAAACAAACATTTTGCACAGACAGCCGGAATTCCGATCACATTTCCGCTTTGGCGAGAGATTTGAAAATATCAACTTAGGGATGAGGTGTAGAGATTTAATTAGAGTATTCGCAGTGGCAATATCTCTCCAAATTTGAACTACTATGTATTTCCGGTTTTTCTCATTGGCTGATGGACCTGTGTTTAGAAAGTAAATTTTTGTTTGAAAATGTAGGCCTTCGTCTCGACTCGGAGAGGTTTATTTTGGTTTCCCAACTTGTTGTTTGATACGTGATATTAACGTAATCAATCGCTGTATACGTAAATTTCGTTTGACAGTAGTCAGAGTTTCGCATTTCATACTCCTGTTATCGTTGAGTTGTTGATTTAATTTTGTAATTATCGTTGATCAATTCAAATGGAGCCTTAAATTTTTCATATTAACATTAATTAAACCATGAGTATGTTGATTGCGTTTTTCATTAATGCTATATCCGGAATTAAGTTACATTTAAACACCTGAATAAACTATCTAACTCTAACACAATCACAGGTTAGACCTTGATTGCCAGACGAAAATAGTTTGCCGGGTATTTAAATCATGACATCACATTTTGCCCTCTATTGGATCTCTCAACACTATCGTAAAATTTATTACTTAAATAATATAATTTTTCTAAATATAATAATCATATTAGCTATTTATAATTATTTTACTTTAAATGAGTATGTTTCATTGATTTAAATTACATTGCTAAAAATTATTAGGCGCGCACCGCTGAGCTATCCGACGTTCTTAGTACATAAATCGATTTTGCTACAATGGCAGCTTTTATTAATTATATTTACTATTAAATTTATGGATAATGCCATATCGCTGGACTTTTACATTATATGCCTTTTAAAGGTCCGTCTCCACTATGGCTTTTTTCACGTCGCAAGCTACGCAACGCTCGCGCGCGCTGTACGTCGCTTCGCTTGGATCGCACTGTAGAAATTCGCTAAGGTAAGCCCTCGTTTTGACAAACTTCGCAGCATATCGGAGAGCTTTAATGGCTGAATATTATATCTGGGTTAACTTCAGACAATAATAAATAATAAAACTGAGAATATTCAACATGTAGGGAATCATCATAAAGCTCTTTATATAACTAAAGTTTTGGAATGGTAATTACCAGTTCTTTCTCGCTGCTAAAACTTCGCCAACATATTCTTTCTATGTTGAGAAATTAAAACGGAAATAGTTGTTGATTTCCACTCGTTTACGAAAAACACTAGGCCGGAGACATATTTGTTTTCGTACAAATGTCTCGAATACACTACGCCAGCCCCAACCAGGAGACCTCTGATTGGCTGCGAGGCTGCAATCTTTGCGAAAATCTTCGACACGCCAAAGATTGTCGCGAGGTTTGCAAGGCCTTGCGAGATTAGCTTTGGCGCTAATTTTGTAGTGTAAACGATCCGAGCGAAGCGGCGTACCGTGCGTTACGTACGTAGCTTGCGACACGAAAAAGTCATAGTGTGGACGGACCTTAACGGAGACATGGCTTAACCATGAACACTTTAATGCAAACCATTTTCCAGATACTTACATTGTATATAGAGCAGATAGACCGGATATTGATTTTAAAAACGTTTGGAATGGTGGCGCCTTAATTTCCATTAAGAAGTCCATAGATAGTGTAAGGCGGAATGATCTTGAGGGCGTGGCGCAATGCGTCTTTGCACAAGTTAACTTGAATTCTGACTAGTCCCTCTTGATCGGTACTGTCTATATTCCACCTTCCGCCAATGACGCTTTTTACTGCACGTTTAGGCAACGCCTTCTCCAGGACTTGTCTGAACAGGAACCCGATTTATTACTTCTTGGTGATTTTAATTTTCCTGTTGTGCACTGTGTTGCTAATGGCACTGTGGGCTGCACCACCCTTACTAGTAAAAAGGCGCGACATATAGTTGAAATCTGTTATTATTATAATCTCAGGCAATTCAATGACTTTAGAAACTCTAGTGATAATATTTTGGATATGCTTAGCTAATGTTAACACCTTAGATATTTTATCATTGTGTGAACCTTACGATACCCCGGATGCTTATCATCCTCCCTTTCTGGTTAATTATCCGATTCCCTCATGTCCTCTACTTTTCACACCGAAACCGTCATATAAGTTCATGAATGGGAACTATTTTACCTCTACACTACATTGCGCGATTCCGATTGCCTGCCCTTATTAAATTGCCAGGATGTTTATTATTGCGCTACCTTATTAACACTCTATACTAAGCGCGCTATGGGTGCTGCCATACCTATCCAGGTCGGTAATCGTTCAACTTCATTTCCTAAATGGCATTCCTCTGAATTATGTAATGCTGTACGTAGAAAGAAGTACTTTTATACAATATATAAGCGTATTGCCTTCCTTCCGGATTTCATAAATTATAAAAAACAACGGTACTAGTTCGAAAATTTACGAAACGCGAAAAAAACTTGGAGGGTAAACGTGTATGTCAGGATGCTTTATCCCATCCAAAGAAATTTTGAATCTTTGTGAATGGTAATATCAAGGATGTTTCCCATCGCATTTGCCTGAAATTTGACAGGGAAATGGTTACCGATCCTGAGATGCTTGCACCTCATTTCAGGGAACCTTTCTCTCGAATTTCAGTAGATAGCCAGCCACCCAATAGTACCTATGATAATGACTCATCATCTATCGGGCATTACGCATTATCCTCAACGTTTTTCACGCGCAACGACATTCAAAGTGCAATTATGAAACTCCCAAACAAAAAGTCCACCGGTACTGATGGGATACCTGCCTTTATTTTAAAAGGTTGCGGTGACCTATTACTACAGCCACTTGCACATATCTATAATTTATCTGTCAAAAACCAGACATTCCCCACCATTTGGAAAGAAGAGGCGGTTACCCCTGTCTTTAAATCTGCTTGGTGCAGCCTGTGAAGTAAAAATTATCATGACATATCTCTACTGTCAACACTGGCCAAACTATTCGATATGCTAGTACATGCTAAATTACAGAAGTGTTTTAATGCCCTTTCTAATGATTGTCAGCATGGTTTCATGCCGGGGATGAGTGTTGACACGAACCATGGTCGTGGACAGGTCGACGTTATTTATCTTGACTTCCCATTCATACTTACTGGATAAAATGCGCATATTGGGTGTTGTTGGTGAACTTATTGGTTGGTTTAGTTCCTACTTACACCAGAGAACAAATCGTTTTAAGTGTAACGGCGTACTTACTTCCGTTGCGTATGAGGTAAACTGCTGGGTTCACAGGGTTCTTCTCTTGGACCATTGATATTCTCTTTATACATTTACGATTTGCAATATTTAATTAAATACTCAAAAATGATAGCTTTCGCGGATGACCATAAGGTCTGTAAGATAATTAATTCGCACGAAGACTACGCAAAACTTCAAGGTGATTTAAACGTAATAACATCATGGTGTGACAAAAATAATTTTCCCATTAATCCTGCTAAGTCCATACATGTCGCTTTCACTTGGTGCATAAGTAGGAAAATCTGTTTTCTTAGAAGGTCAAAAACTCTCTCATTCCCCGAATGTTCAGGGTAACCGATCTCGGGGTCATCTTCGATAGTGCCTTCCTTTTTTGGGAGGAGGTAACCTCTACCGTCAATCGGTGCCGTTGTGCATTGGGAGTGGCTTTAAAAATCTCTACGCCCTTCAAATCACTTAAACACTTCCGACTGCTTTACCCCAGTCTTGTCTGCTCACGACTTGCTTACGGTTCAATAACTTGGAGTGGCTGCAATTCTTACCTACGGAGATATACAGGGTGTTTCTGATAAGCATGTCATAAATTAAAGGGTGTGTTGTTTGGGTCAAACTGAGTGAAAGGTTTCAAAGAACATGGGGTCTACAACGTTTAGTTTCGGAGGTACGGGCCCCCAAACATTGACCCCCAAAACGTGAAAAATGTCAAAATGTGGAGTAAGACATATCACAATGAACATGAATGACGTCAGATAAACCCACATGTAACAACTGTTAGAAGTCACCAAGTTCAATTTAGTTTAAATGTGTGGTGCGGAATTGTCGGCTCACATTAAACAGTTGTTGCGTGTGGGTTTATCTGACGCCATTCATTGTCATTGTGATAGGAATGGATGGTCATCAATTCTAGCCCCAAAAATAGGCGTCAGAGATAATCTGCATGGTTAAGAGCTTGCACTTTCTGAATACTCCTCCTTGTGCAAACCACCTCCAAGACAAGGTAGCATAGGCCAGATAAGATTTTTACGTGAACGTAAAACAATCAGAAACAAAAAGATTTTACTCAGATCGTAAATATTGTGGTCGGTTGGTATAAAGTACGATGCTGTTGTTCACAAAGTCACAGAGTCGCTTAAACCTCCGGTAGTGACATAATGGCGTACACTAATGCAGAATATGCGGATATGCATCTTATGTATGGACTTGCGCGGGGTAATTCTATGGAGGCACAGAGACAATATCAGGAACAGTTTCCGCAACGTCGCGTATCGGATAGACGAACATTAGAGGCTGTTGACCGGCGCTTTAGGGACACGGGTCAACTACAACCACGAAATGATCGGGAACGAGATCTTCAAGAAGGCATCGAGGACATCGGACAAGACGTTCTTACCATGTTCGAGGATGACCCATCAACTAGTACCAGACAAGTTGGACGAAAGTTAGGCGTCAATCACGTCTTAGTGTGGAGAATTCTAAAAGGGCATCAATTTCACCTGTCTTACATTCAGAAGGTGCAAGCTCTTAACCCTGCAGATTATCCTAGACGCCTAGACTTTTGCCGGTGGTTTGTGGCTAGAGTTGAAGATCATCCATTCCCACGCGCTCTTTTAGTTACCGATGAGGCATCTTTCTCCCGTGATGGTATTTTGAACTATCACAACGACTATGTATGGCGTCAGATAAATCCACATGCAACAACTGTTAGGAGTCACCAAGTTCAATTTAGCTTAAATATGTGGTGCGGAATTGTCGGCTCACATTTATTAGGGCCTCATTTTCTACCACTCAGACTAAATGGCGAGGCATATCTCGACATATTAAGAGAGACTTTACCGCAGATACTCGAGGACATACCGTTAGCATTGCTACGTGACGTGTGGTTTATGTACGACGGGGCACCACCACACTTCAGCCGTATGGTTCGAGAACATCTCGACGCTACGTTTCCATTGAGGTGGATTGGACGAGGAGGACCAGTTGCGTGGCCGCCGAGATCTCCCGATTTGAATCCGTGTGATTTCTACCTTTGGGGTCATCTCAAGGACTTGGTGTACAAGAGTAAAGTCCGTGATGTGGACGACTTGCTTGAAGGGTGTGAAACAATCCGAAACACACCAGGCATCTTTCAACATGTCCAAGAATCGTTCGTTAGACGGGCACATGTTTGCATTAATGCTAATGGTGGGCATTTTGAACAATACCTCTAAAACTGCTGCTAACTTTGTACATGTACGAATAAATGATAAATTAACTGGAAACTCTTCTCTGTTTGTCACTTTGAACCAACTTTTATTGACCAGTCCTTGCACACTTCTACCTTTAATAATACGCTTCTGCTACAAAAGGGCTCATTAGAATTCTAAGATGGGAGGGTATTGGAATTGTCTAAACAAGATGAGGAAGCTGATATGTCTTACTCCACATTTGTGACTTTTTTCACGTTTTGGGGGTCATTGTTTTGGGGGCCCGTACTTCCGAAACTAAGCGTTGTCGACCCCATGTTCTTTGACACTTTTCACTTAGTTTGACCCAAAGAACACACCCTTTAATATATGACATGCTTTTCAGAAACACCCTGTATAGAGGCTGCTCAGCGTAAATTTGCTTCATATGTACATACTTTTTTCTTGCGTAATCTAGATTATGACTATACCTCTATTCATTAAATCATTTGGGCCGCCCGTCCATAGATTATCACTTAGCACTTATCGATATTAAATTTCTTCATAAATTAAGTCATAACCAAATTACATTACATGAGCTACTACCTAAACTGAACTTTTTGGTACCCCATACGCTTCGTAAAAATGTAAATTTTGATGTGCCTGTATGGATCTAAACCCTATTTATCGTTTTCAAAAAATTAAAAATAACTACTCTCACCAGTTCCATATCTTTTCAATTACACTTGGTCAAATTCGTCAGAAAATGTTGTTTTGTTTGTACATGTTATTTATATCTCCCGAACTCGTATTTATAACTCTCATGTGTTTCGGGAACTGTTTGATTATAGTCTGTCAAACGAAAGAAGAGCCCTGAGAAATTGGTCCATATTGGTGTCGCCACCATCGACCCCATAGTAATTTATCAACTTGTTTTGTTTTGTCAATAGTCGTCTGTAATATAGTCTGCTATAAACAGATAGGCTTAATCGCAATAGAACCAATACATTTTGCAATATATATTTAATATGTTTATGTTTCATGGTTTTTTACGATCATTGAGTATTAAAGAATAAAAAAAAACAAAATTAACGAAAAGACACCAGTTTTATCTTTATTGAACTAGCATTGCAATATATTTTAATGACATTAGTTAAAGTACTTGTCCATAAGTCTAAGTAGTTCAGCATCAAAGCGTCTTCAGTCCACGTCTTCATCAGAGTCTTCGCTGTCTTCTTGCATATTAATTATAACAGGTTCAATTTTCCTTTGACTACGGATAGTTGAGCCTTTACACATTTTCGACATACACATATTAAATATATATTGCAAAATGTATTGGTTCTATTGCGATTAAGCCTATCTGTTTATAGCAGACTATATTACAGACGACTATTGACAAAACAAAACAAGTTGATAAATTACTATGGCGTCGATGGTGGCGACACCAATTAGGACCAATTTCTCAGGGCTCTTCTTTCGCTTGACAGACTTTAGTATTTTATATACACAATAAAAATCCATTTCATTTCATATATAAGCTTCTTAACCATATAAATTCATTACATTATTTAAAATTTATAGGCTATTGAATCTTTACTTACCAGTACCACGTCTTTTCACCAAATCTTTAGACTGTAACGTCCTTGTAATAACTATAGTCACGCCATTGATATTTTCAAGACAAAATTTAATAATATTTGATAAAATATTTAATCTGTGAAATATTTAATACCAATACTTGCTATGTTGAACACATTTTGAACGTAGTACTTTAATTTTTACCTGAGAGGTTCTACACCTGACGTGTCGGGGTGGGTGTGTCTATGTGTGTGTCTGTCACCGCGTTCGCAGTTGGCAAATCGGAGCAAACGTGTTCGCAATTTCCTGACCGCGTTCGCAGTACACAGAAATTCGGAAAATATTGCTTCTATCTTATTTAACGCCAATCTTAAACTAGTCGTTACACCTTCATCTGTTGACTAACCGCCAATTCTTTCACTCAAAACCCTCAGTATTTATTGGCTTCTAACAACAACACCATGCACTAGTCTTTCGTGTAAACCACAAACACACCAATCTGTTCTTATTACCTCTCCAAGTGACGTATGTCACGGAGAGGTTCTAATTTCGACGTGTCTGTCTGTCTGTCTGTGTGTGTGTCAGTCTGTTGTTATTGACTTACACCCCAGGGGACCGCGTTCGCAGTTATCAAATCGGAGCAAACGTTTTCTCAAATTCCATAGCTATTATCCATTACCTGTCTAACACCACCATCTTCTGGCCATTTGTCCATCTCATATGGACACCAGTCTTTACCCACTGGCTTCTATAGTCCACCATCATTGGGGCTCTTTTTCCATGCCACATGGACACCAGTCTGTACACACTGACTTCTACACACCACCATTTTCTGGTCTTTGTCCATCCCACTTGGACACCAGTCTGTACACACTGGTTTCTACACACCAACATCTTTTGGTCTTTGTCCATCCCACGTGGACACCAGTCTGTAAACACTGGCTTCTACACACCACCATGTTCTGGTCTTTGCCCATCCCACATGGACACCAGTCTGCACACCTGGCTTCTACTCCATTATCATCCTTAAGGTTAAGACATACGCGGCGATCGGCCAGGGTTACGAGAAACGTCTGGCCTCCCAATGGCGGGGCTTCCACCAAAGGTTCACGCAATTGCGCTGTTCTTATCCATAGCTGCAATTCGAAACCCTTATATACTACCTATTTGAGTAAGGCGAAGCAACCGGCGTATGCTTCATTTCAAACGCCAATATTAGTCAAGTCTCTCAAGAATGTTAAATTGTTCTTTTTTAAAACGATGTAACGTTCAATAAGGCGAATAACTAACGAAGAAAATATTAAATATTAATTATATTTATTTTAATATTTAAGATAATCTTGTTTCTCAATTCAATATTAATACGGAAAGAGTTAAAAAGCAGTCTATGTTTTTGTCTGTGTGTGTCCGTCCGTTGTTACACTAGTGCGCTACGTTAGAAGTTCGTTTTGTTTTGATGTGTAAAGAAATCTTACAGAACCATAATATTCCCTTTATCCTTAATATAAAGTGAAAATGTGGAAATATTTTTCGTAATTATGATGCATTTAAAACTTTTGTAGCTTTAAAGCTCTGTTTCATTTTGATATTCCAAAGATTTTTTTAATATTATTATTTGAAATGGCTGTTTATATATTACTTAAGCTATACTACATCTGTATATAGAATAATCCTTGGTTTAGTGATTTCATTAAGAAAGCTAAGATCTAAACTCCGGCGAGTATATCTACTTTTACCCTCAATAGGCTTAGTGTAATAAAGTGTAAATAATTGAGACCTGAGGTGAAGTAAACTTTGGGTTTTGATTTTCGTGTCTGAAATGAAGAGACGTCAACGGTTCAGAGTGAGCCGAAAGTTAAATACACTCTTAAATAATCAGGTTAAGATTTTATAATAGAAGAAAAGATCATGGTGGCAATTAGATTAGTAGGGCTAAGCTACAGAGTCTTTATTCTCTTTATGGTGCGCATTGACTATCAGTGCGTCCAGCTACAATTTAGCTTTGGTATTGTTTAACGTTAACACTCATGTTGGCAAACTAAGAATATTGTTGAGGTGAGACGAGACGATAGTGTTTACACTGCTAACCAGTTGTGAATGTAGCTATCAGAATATAGGGTAAACAGCTGAAGCGTAGACTTCATTTCCTGTTCTTTTTGCCATTGACTGATTTCCATGTGTCCAAGATTTATTTTTATTGGATGTAAAATGTCGTCAGCTTTACTGTATATTCTCTATGCTTGGAATACTGCTTCAATATTTCGTAAATTTTTACTTCAAAAAAGAGAAATAATTCCATATCTAGGTAAATAACTTTGTAGTAATAGACCACTTGACTCGGAGAGGTAATATTTTGGTTTTCCCAACTTGTTGGCTTCTAGCACCACCATCTACTGGTCTTTCGTCTATACCACATAGACACCAATCTGTAACATTGGCTTCTACTCCATCATCGTCGTTAGGCTTAAGATGTACGGGGCGAGCGACTAGGGTTACGAGAAACGTTTAGCCTCCCAATGGCAGGGCTTCCACCAAAGGTTCACGCAATTGCGTATTTTCTTATCCCTTAATGTGAATCAATCGCTTTATGTACCCTAACTTTACAAGGGTTCTGATATAGGTGTTCGATAGAAGTACAACATTAAAGATAGCTATGTTTAAATTTATTTTAGGAATTAAGTTTCTTAAACCGACTTAACTATAATTAACGTAACATACTGGTGATTAAAATAATTAATATCAGTTATATTTATTTAATTATTTAAGATGAACGTCTTTCTATCTAATGACACAAGTGAGAGTTTATATAGAACGAGTAATGAAGATTGCATCTGAATCGAAACACTACACGCATATCAAAGTCAATATAAAGCGAGTATTATGAAAAGATCTCTTACAAAACGATAACATTTTATTTTGGCAGAATATTAAATGGAAATACTTTAAATATTTTTCGGCATTACGATTCTTTTAGTAGTTGTGTAACTATAGAGCTCTGTTTCATCTCAATATTCCAAGAACATCTTTTGATATTAACATTTCAAATTTGGTGTTTACTTTTTAATTCATTATTACTATATTTTTAATAGGCCTAAAGTGTAAAGGTAACTTTTAGCTTCACTAGATAATATGGATGTTAATACTTCATCTCTCCTTAAGTGTTGAAACGATTGGGTCTATGAGATAAGATACCCTAGATTGTAACCAGAATTGTCCTTGTTTCGTGTTCTCTTATAAGCGGTCTTAACGGCTCAGAGTGAGCTGAAAGTTAAATACACATTAAAGTGATAGATATTAGGTTCTCATTAGAATTGTTGAGGATCCACAGGGAATTATTAAACGCTTTAACATTTAAAATGACCTTGGCAATATCTAGCCAATTTGAACTATGTATTTCCGTTTTTAGCCATATCGTAGTATACGATAGGCTCTTAGTTTGACCCGAGCCGTCCGTCCGTAGTAGTAGTAGTAGTAGTAGTGGCCGGGGTTGTCGCTTCGTTATCGTCAGATTTTAGCTTAAAAGGAACTTTATATTACCACAACCCACCCATAGGGGTTACTGGGCTCGGTTAGAGATTTAATTTTAATTAAAATTTTTTCAGGTCAGACCCGGGATTCGAACCCGGGCCGCTGGTGTAGTAGACAAACATTCTACCCACTCAACCATAGAGACTTGATAGAAACCTCGAGTTTTTTATTATTTATTCTTATCTCTAAAATGTCGGGGTGATGTGGGGTGGGGTACCTCTTAATCTGTGGGGTCTTAAACTTTTGAATTTTTATCTGTGGGGTCGGAAACTTTTGAATTTTTATCTGTGGGGTCGGATACTTATGAATTTGTATGTTTGGGGTTTTTATATTTATTTTTTTTTTATGTATGTGCTAATTAAATAGATAACGATTTTCCCCGTTTCCTACCTCAATCCTCATGTGTTTCGTTCTCGTTCGGTAGCTATCGTCATCTATGTTATGTTTGACTGGAACGTTTTGGCGGTTAATTCAAATGTGGGTTTAGATAGAGCTAACATAGTGTTAAATGAGCGTTATGCGTTTGATCATTTTAGCATTGCTAAAGGTAATTCGAGGGGATAATCACTAAAATGCGTAATCACTATAACCATGAATTTATTTATTAACATGAATATATATGTGCATTGACTAGTTAAACTATATATTCAGGGATGGGAGGGGCTTAGTAAGCGTGACGTCAGAGAAGTTTATTTTCAAATCTCTCGGTTTCTTTATGGCCAAGGCTTATAACTTCACCAACAGTTTTCAGTTTCAGATTTGGAAAAACATTGCACGCACTTGCTATAATTTCTTTTAAAAGATTAATATCAACTTCGGACATCGTTCTGAGATATTTTTTACGCATCGGCGATCATTTTTAAGATTAAATTGATGCAGTTTGGTAAAAATAACCCAAAATTGTACGAGGCTCAGTCCGCTCAGACAATGGTGATAAACTTGTCGTCTGCTGTTCGAACTTCCAGGTGTCTTGATTTTCATTGGCTACCGCGATGACGTTTAACGCGTGTGTAATAGAAATGTCCCTCCCATCACTGAATAACATGATAGAAAGGCTAATGATACACATATATATTCATGTTCCCTTACAAAAAACTTCTTAAGAGTTCTAAAGGAATTTCTTTGGAACCCTACGGAGCCCTTGGGATCATTTTCTAAAGAAACAATTTCCAAAGACTTCTCTTGGAATTTCCTAAAGAATTCTTGAGATAAATTTCCAAAGAATTTCTTGGGATTATTTTCTAATGAAATTCTTTAGGAATTCTAGAGATAAATTTCCAAAGAATGTCTTGCGATTATTTTCTAAAGAAATTCTTTAGGAATTCTAGAGATAAATTTCCAAAGAATTTCTTGGGATTATTTTCTGAAAAAATTCTTTAGGAATTCTAGAGATAAATTTCCAAAGAATTTCTTAGGATTATTTTCTAAAGAAATTCTTTAGGAATTCTAGAGATAAATTTCCAAAGAAGGTCTAGGGATTATTTTCTAAAGAAATTCTTTAGGAATTCCAGAGATAAATTTCCAAAGAATTTCTTGGGATTATTTTCTGAAAAATTCTTTAGGAATTCTAGAGATAAATTTCCAAAGAATTTCTTAGGATTATTTTCTAAAGAAATTCTTTAGGAATTCTAGAGGTAAATTCCCAAAGAATTTCTTGGGATTATTTTCTAAAGAAATTCTTTAGGATTTCTAGAGATAAATTTCCAAAGAACGTCTAGGGAATATTTTCCAACGAAATTCTTTAGGAATTCTTGAGATCAATTTCCAAAGAAGGTTTAGGGTTTATTTTCCAAAGTTTTTCACATTTTAAGTTTGTGGATGACGAAAATTATGGCACTAACTATTTTTTTTTCTATTGTGGATGTTTCAATGTAAGTAGGGCACATACGTCCGCGACAGGGATGCGATTAGTCAGGGTTCAGTATGTGTTTAAGCAGGGAAGGAAATGAGGTTTACTTGGGAGGTGACAGAAGGGGTGTGGGGGTCAAGTCACCTCCGGCGGACACGGGGCAGTCGGCACCTATACGGTAGGATCGCCGACACGTGTCTAATTCCCTCAAACTTTGCCGCCCAGAAGCTTGGCTTACAGGAGTGCGCCACACTCCCGGCTGGCACTAATTCTTTAAAAGTAAAATAAGAGTATATAATTAAAATCGTTATGTTTAGATTTACAGGGAATCTAAGCTGTCAGTCGGAATTTTTGCTTAATTCTCTTATGGCATGTTTTATCTTTATTTCGAGCGTAATTAGAGTCCAAAATAAATATTTTTTAGAAAACATAGTAGAGAAAATTAGGTTAAACGTGTTTCTGATACTTGAAAAACTCTTAGTGAATATACATTATTAAATTTAACAACAACGTCTGTATCTACTGCTTGGCCGTTAAAGCCTTCAAAACCCACATAATACACCATACAATTGCACCAGGTTAAAACTTTCTGCCGTTCACGGATGTTTTTAAGTCGATTAAATGTTTGACTTTATAAGCAATTTCACACTGCATGCGAGAACTTCCTTCGCTATATGGGGTGAAGTTCACTACACTCCCTGTATTGGGATATGGTTCTGCGTGTAAGAACTATCCTCGTTTCAAGTGGCTAAATTAATTTACCCACTTCTCAAGATATTTCCCAAGAAAATTCCAAAGTTATTTCCCATGTAAATTCCAAAGACATTTCCCATGTAAATTCCAAAGACATTTTCCAAGTAAATTCCAAAGAAATTTCCCAAGTAAATTCCAAAGAAATTTCCCAAGTAAATTCCAAAGTAATTTCCCAAGAAAATTCCAAAGATATTTCCCAAGTAATTTCCAAAGACATTTCCCAAGTAAATTTCAAAGACATTTCTCAAGAAAATTCCAAAGACATTTCTCAAGAAAATTCCAAAGATATTTCCCAAGAAAATTCCAAAGATATTTCCCAAGAAAATTCCAAAGATATTTCCCACGAAAATTCCAAAGATATTTCCCAAGAAAATTCCAAAGATATTTCCCAAGAAAATTCCAAAGATATTTCCCAAGAAAATTCCAAAGATATTTCCCAAGCAAATTCCAAAGATATTTCCCAAGAAAATTCCAAAGATATTTCCAAAGCAATTTCCAAAGAAAAAGAGGCCAATATTCCCCAATTTCCTAAAGAACGCCATAAGGATTTCCAAAGAAATTTCCCAAGGAATTTTCTTAAGAGTTCTTAAGAAGATTTTTGTAAGGGTTAATAAATAAATTCATGCTATAACTAAACTTTCTCTTTCAAAAGTTTCTGGGCATAAGTCCTTGTTAGAAATTTATAAGATGCGATAAGTGTGCATCGGCATAAGTCTATGTTGTAAACTCATCGAGGGGATTATCACTAAAAACTATCTGTTCTTCGATTCGCCGGAATATTAGAATTACAGCATAAGTAAATTTATACGGTCATAATTTAATCACTGTTTAGAGTAGGGAATCGAGGGGCTATTCACTCTGATTTTATGCACGGTAAATCATTTAAGCATTGAAAAAGATAGCGCTATTCACTCATTAGGGTAAGGTATAGAGGGGTTATCCACTCGTTAGGGTAGGGTATAGAGGGGCTATTCACTCGTACGATATGGCTACTATTACGAGCCCTTGGGCCGTCTTGTTTCTCATAGGCTGGTGGACCTGTGTTTGGAAAGTAAATTCGTCTCGACTCGGAGAGGTTTATTTTTGTTACCCAACTTGTTCTATTAGACACGAAATTCTTGGAAAATATATATTTATTTGAATATTGTTACATTTTTTGGATGAACTCATTTTCCGATGATTAAAAGCTAATTTTAATAATCTCCTGAACTACCTGCCGTTATTTTTATATACAATCAACAAACAATGCTATTCTCCTCTGCAGTACCATAATCGTAGCATGTAAAGATCCATCCTAAAGAAAATAACGTGTAACTGATTAATGTTCATAAATTAGAAACAACTAATATTTTGTTATTTTTATGGTCTATTGCGGTTAGGTTTTAACCAAATCTAAACACTTTCAGGGCGTACGTAACATAATATTAAAACTCTGAATAATCATCTCAGCTTAAGGCCATAAACATCTGAAGATGAAGCTTTACATTGAAGAGAGAAAATATATTATCAACTATTTAAGAGCACGGTATTTTTTGAAATTAACATGGACGTTTCAAGTTTTAGACATTGCTTATAAATTAATTACATGTACCAAACCAAATATGTGAAATAGGAATTTTCTTTGTATATGTGGACCATTTTGCTCGACCAATGGTTTAACTACATTTTATCGATTCGTGGTAAGTACTCTTAACAATGTCGTATATTCTTCGAAACGTTTGGTTTTTTCCAAAGATTTCTCTTCAAAATTGGGTTTTAAGTTGTGCAAAACTGATCTCGAACGTTAATGCTTGTATCGAATTTATAGGGTGTTTTTGAAAAGTCTGGCCAAATTTAGGTAGCGTGTTCTTGGAGTCACTCCGAGTGAAAAATTCCAAAGAACCATCTACCTAAATTCCGCCATTTCAGAGTTATGAGCTTTCAAAAGTAGCCCCAAAATCAACAAAATTGTGAAACTTGTAATATGGTTTGGTCATCTTGTTTTCGATAAAACGCTCAATTGTATAAGCCAACCGAAATAAATGAGAGACTAAAAGTTTGGAAACAGAAGGGGGCGATTGTGTGTAGAAGTGTGCTGTCGCTTAGAAACATGTTTACATTTCATTAACACAGGTTGTTTTAATGGTCATTAACACAGGTACTTTTATTTGTTATTAACACAGGTACCATTAATAATTATTACCACAGGTATATTTAATTCTTATTAACACAGGTTGTACAGAGAGTTTGAAATGCAGTTTACAAGAATTGCTCAGTGTTCACCATTAACGTTTATGCAAACTTGGGCACGTCTTGTAAAGGATTCTCGAACACGGTGAAAGATGTCAGGCGTGTCCAATATCAAATTACGGCCGACATTCCCGCGCCATACGTTTAGACTCACTAAACTATACTTGGTATGACCTTACCCTAGTAGCGTGGGGGTTTTGTTGCCTCCATTCATGATGATTACTATTATTTATTTTTAAGAAAATTGGTTTAAAACATTGGTATTTAAATAACGGCTTGTACTTTTTATGCGCACTTTTAGAATAACGTTATCTAAGTATGGTGTATTACTCAAACGATGAGTACTCGGGTATGCATCTGATGTATGGACGGGCTCATGGAAATTCGCGGGAAGCTAGGCGCTTGTACCAAGACATGTTCCCTCGACGAGAGATACCAAATCGCCACACATTAACGGCTGTTGACAGACGCTTAAGGGAAACCGGCAAATTACAACCCGCCGGACCCCAAGCACGAGACGTTCCCGACGTCATTGAAGAACAAGTACTTACTATTATAGAGGACGATCCTTCAACCAGCACCAGGAGGGTTGGTCGCCAATTGGGCGTCAACCCTCCATGTTCTTGTTTGGAAGATCCTTCGCGGACACCAGTACCATCAATATCATTTGCAAAACATTCAGTCGTTAAACGAAGCAGACTATCCGAGACGACTAGGATTTTGTCAGTGGTTTATGGCCCGGGTGATCGACTTAGAATTCCCACGAACTCTTTTAGTGTCAGACGAGTCCAATTTTTCCCGTGACGGCATACTGAACTTGCATAATCATCATGAGTGGAGGCAACAAAACCCCCACGCTACTAGCGTGAGGTCACACCAAGTACATTTTAGTCTAAACGTATGGTGCGGGATTGTCGGCGATAATTTGATTGAACCCGTCTTTCTAGAACCAAGACTAAATGGTAAAGCGTATTTGAACTTCCTACAAAATGATTTACCAGACCTACTGGACGACCTACCATTAAGATTGTATCAACGAATGTGGTTCATGCACGACGGGACGCCACCACATTTCAGTCGTCAAGTTAGAGCCCATCTTGATGCCACGTTCCCCGGGAGATGGGTAGGTCGAGGTGGACCTGTTGAGTGGCCAGCTAGATCTCCGGATTTAAATCCGTGCGATTGTTTTCTTTTGGGACTTCTCAAAGACTTGATCTACCGCACCGAAGTCCGTGATGACCAAGACCCGAGACAACGCATAATTGACGGATGTGAGAGTATCCGAAACACGCCTGACAACTTTCACCGTGTTCGAGAATCCTTTACAAGAAGTGCCCAAGTTTGCATAAACGTTAATGGTGAACACTTTGAACAATTCTTGTAAACTGCATTTCAAGCTCTCTATACAACCTGTGTTAATAATAATTAAACGTACCTGTGTTAATAAGAATTAAACGTACCTGTGTTAATAAGAATTAAACGTACCTGTGTTAATAAGAATTAAACGTACCTGTGTTAATAAGAATTAAACGTACCTGTGTTAATAAGAATTAAACGTACCTGTGTTAATAAGAATTAAACGTACCTGTGTTAATAAGAATTAAACGTACCTGTGTTAATAAGAATTAAACGTACCTGTGTTAATAAGAATTAAACGTACCTGTGTTAATAAGAATTAAACGTACCTGTGTTAATAAGAATTAAACGTACCTGTGTTATAGTCTGTCAAGCGAAAGAAGAGCCCTGAGAAATTTGTCCAAATTGGTGTCGCCGCCATCGACCTCATAGTTCTTTATCAACTTGTTTTGTTTTGTCAATAGTCGTCTGTAATATAGTCTGCTATTATGTCATTAAAATATATTGCAATGCTAGTTCAACAAAGATAAAGCTGGTGTCTTGTCGTTAATTATGTTTTATATTCTTTAATACTCGATGATCGTAAAAAACCATGAAACATAAACATATTAAATATATATTGCAAAATGTATTGGTTCTATTGCGATTAAGCCTATCTGTTTATAGCAGACTATATTACAGACGACTATTGACAAAACAAAACAAGTTGATAAATTACTATGGGGTCGATGGTGGCGACACCAATTTGGACAAATTTCTCAGGGCTCTTCTTTCGTTTGACAGACTATAATAAGAATTAAACGTACCTGTGTTAATAAGAATTAAACGTACCTGTGTTAATAAGAATTAAACGTACCTGTGTTAATAAGAATTAAACGTACCTGTGTTAATAAGAATTAAACGTACCTGTGTTAATAAGAATTAAACGTACCTGTGTTAATAAGAATTAAACGTACCTGTGTTAATAAGAATTAAACGTACCTGTGTTAATAAGAATTAAACGTACCTGTGGTAATAAACGTTAAAGGTACCTGTGGTAATAAACGTTAAAGGTACCTGTGGTAATAAACGTTACAGGTACCTGTGGTAACAAACGTTACAGGTACCTGTGGTAACAAACGTTACAGGTACCTGTGGTAATAAACGTTACAGGTACCTGTGGTAATAAACGTTACAGGTACCTGTGGTAATAAACGTTACAGGTACCTGTGGTAATAAACGTTACAGGTACCTGTGGTAATAAACGTTTCAGGTACCTGTGGTAATAAACGTTACAGGTACCTGTGGTAATAAACGTTACAGGTACCTGTGGTAATAAACGTTACAGGTACCTGTGGTAATAAACGTTACAGGTACCTGTGGTAATAAACGTTACAGGTACCTGTGGTAATAAACGTTACAGGTACCTGTGGTAATAAACGTTAAAGGTACCTGTGGTAATAAACGTTAAAGGTACCTGTGGTAATAAACGTTAAAGGTACCTGTGGTAATAAACGTTAAAGGTACCTGTGGTAATAAACGTTAAAGGTACCTGTGGTAATAAACGTTAAAGGTACCTGTGGTAATAAACGTTAAAGGTACCTGTGGTAATAAACGTTAAAGGTACCTGTGGTAATAAACGTTAATGGTACCTGTGGTAATGACCATTAAAACAACCTGTGGTAATGACCATTAAAACAACCTGTGGTAATGACCATTAAAACAACCTGTGGTAATGACCATTAAAACAACCTGTGGTAATGACCATTAAAACAACCTGTGGTAATGACCATTAAAACAACCTGTGTTAATGACCATTAAAACAACCTGTGTTAATGAAATGTAAACATGTTTCTAAGCGACAGCACACTTCTACACACAATCGCCCCCTTCTGTTTCCAAACTTTTAGTCTCTCATTTCTTTCGGTTGGCTTATACAATTGAGCGTTTTATCGAAAACAAGATGACCAAACCATATTACAAGTTTCACAATTTTGTTGATTTTGGGGCTACTTTTGAAAGCTCATAACTCCGAAATGGCGTAATTTAGGTAGATGGTTCTTTTGAATTTTTCACTCGGAGTGACTCCAAGAACACGCTACCTAAATTTGGCCAGACTTTTCAAAAACACCCTGTATACATATTTAGGAATTTTTGTATAGGAAAAGGAGGAATTGGCAAACAACTTAACTCTTAATACAACTAAGGCATGCAGAAATTTAAGTAAGAAGAAGTATGCTAATCTCTCGGACGGCGTAAGTATGAAATTTAAAGAATGAAATGCATATATATTTTTTTAATATTCTTGAACAATATTTGACTCAGATTTTGGACATTCAGGGACAAGTTTTTTCTGTTAGTAAATTGTTGGAAAGAAGATCTATGGAACTTCTAACAGATGGCGAGCCAGTTTTCTATGATTATGGGGAAGCCATTACTATTTCCAATCCAATCATAAAAGAAACCACAAGTTTACAGTTCCTACAGATAGACTGGGAAGTAAGAAAATATTAGCTTTGTTATATATGGTCTACAAAAGTACGCTCAGTTTCTAAATAGGGAAACTAAGTAGGTACATATATAGTGTCATGTTTCAGTGTTCATCAAATCAATGGTAAAATATTCTTACCACTAGAAATATAGTAATCAAAAATGTCTTGGATTAAACCAAAATTGACTAAGGACTAGATTTTGATTTTTTTTAAATTAAAACTTACATTCTTAAGAAAAACAATGGTCCATTACCCTATTCCATTGAATACAGTTATTTTACTGGTAATCAACTTATTCCCTCTCAGTTGTTTTAAAACTATACTTATTTCGGCTTTTCCACCACCATTTCATTCCCCGAAAACATTTTATAATTACATTAATTACGTTTGAGTGAATACGTGTATGAAATTCGATTTTGAAGGTTAGTAAATGCCATAACACAACTCTTTTTATGTCCTGCACGTTTCACAGTCAAACCTTTTTAAATTTCAACAATGGCACCAAATTCAAAGGCGTTACGATTTTTACTTTTGGTTAAACTCAAACTTATAAGACCCCACTTTGTTGAAACTAAGAGGCTATACGCAGGGACCACATCTTTATTGGAAAACTGGATGAACCCTTCACATGGTAATAGTTGTTCAATAGGGGTAGATCCCACTGTTTCGCTTAGAAGCCTTATGCGTAAGTGTCATTATTGAAACTTCATTATTGTACCTTCAAGATTGTGTCAATTGATGTATTCGGTATTTTATAAGTTCATTCGATTAAAAAAAAATTCTAGCCTGAAATTCTACTTTAAACAGGCAGGTGTTTTTCTCTTATCCGCAATTGCATTCTTCAGTCTCTTGCTGTGGAAGACCAAGGACAAGACTGTCTTCAAAACGAGACGATCATTTCATATTTCGGATATGATTCTCTTGCTTCTGGAAGTAGTTTCGATTCTTTTCTTAAAAAGTAATTCAAAGTTATTAAAAACTAATAGTATGTTCTTAATTTTGTAGTATTGATTAATACGGCAAAACATAATTCCAGCTTTCGGCAGAGTATCTAAGAACTTTTTATGGAAATGTTTGTGCTGTACTTGGCTAACTGGAGGCCTTTTTTTGACCTTTGAAATGTCTGGATACATGAAAACAAATTTCACACTTAAAGAGTACTTGGTAGTTGACAGCTTAAATGATGTTCTAAACATGAGAATTGGGAGGATATATCTCGGATTTGATGAATACTTCTCCGAGATAAGTTTTTTTTGTGACCTGGGATCACCAGTGAGATAATGAAATTAATTAAACAAAATCTGTGACTTAATATGGTTTTCCATTCCAGCCCACGACGGCCTACAAATATTTCGATCCAGATAAGAAAATCTGCTCGTCTTGGTGGGCAAAGGACGCTTATAAAGTAGAAGAATGCGAACACGACCCGGCCATCGAGAACATGGCTTGGGTCAGCTTAACTACCAAGAGTGAACTTCATGATTTGATGCAAAAAGAATACGGGTGCAAACAGAAACCCAAGTTTAATATTTACGTTGGAGCCCACAGTTACCGAAAAGTATATTATTTCCTATGCATCAAGCCCTTCCGTGGCAGGCAGGAAGTAAAGGAAATGGCTATCAGATCGTAAGTGCAAATATTTATGTTTTGATTGGGTGGCGTACCGTTTTGCGCTTTTCATACCCTCGCAGCAAGATGGTCCCGGGTTGGATCCCTTATTGTGACACCGTGTGAAAAGTATTGGAACGAACCCTTCTGCGTTGAGTTTGCATGTTCTCTCCCCACTTACTAATGGAGTATTCCCGGTTTCCCTTTCCATCAAAAGTTGCTGAGTTTAACCAGAAGTCCATTAAATTAGCCTAGGAAGTGAACAATTATAATGGCTCGTATAGCGTACGTCTCTGCTGGGATAAAAACTCCTTCTAATTCCATGGATAGGGGGTTACATTTTTCCCCCTTTCCTAACACAGTTAGAAATCTCGAGCTCCTCTCTAGAAAGTCTTTCTTGACGTGAGCGGGGCGTGACTTCTTCAGCCCATGAACGCTGCATCTCTAAAGGGTAGATTGTTTGCTTTATAAAAAAATTAAAAAAAGGAACGGCCACGGTTGTTAAAGGGAGGCTGAAGTAGAAAATCAAGTAGTTTTTTTATCGATTCTGCTACTAATTATGAAAAGGCAGGGGGTTACGCGATTGGTCGGACGTCCTTATTTAAAATTATCTTTTAAATCTGAACCTAATTTGAATTTTAAAATCATTCGGAGCTAGTATTTCCTGAATGTTTGACTATGCAGACTCGTCTTGTAAATAGTAGGGGAATCGATAAAAACCACTTGATTTTCTACTTCACCCTTCCTTTAAATAGTTTTTTTTTCTATAGGTTTATGAAGAGTCATAAAAAACTGAATGACCTTGACTGTTCCAAAATTCACACCCCCATCCCTTCTCCTATTTTTAAGCGGGCTCGGTTTTGCAGTGGAAGGGGGCGTTTTCGGCCAATAGTTTTTTCTCTCTCGATAGGGCAAACTTTGGCGTAAGAGTCGCACCTAAACCGGAGATCTGAGAAAAATTATCGCGAGGTGGCGAATGTGTCGCCCTTCTTCAGTATTGCTACACAAGAGAGGGGAGTCCCAAACCCCGCTTTTGGTTACTTCCTAGGCTAATTTAATGGACTTCTGGTTTAACGGAAATACGAAGTCATTGGCTTGATTGGTAAAGTGAATGAGAAGTATAGAGAGAATGAAATGGTCAGACAATCATTTTTTAATTGATTTATATTGATAAAATAACATGCAAATCGTTGACAAAACTTGTTACGCTTTCCGATAATATTAAATAATAAAAGGTGGACTCGCTAAGCTTTACTCTACTTTAAAGGGATACTATCAGGTGAAAATTTTGTGCCGTGTTTTAATTTTTCCTGGTTTGTTTTAATTAAATATGAATTCTCTAATTTTTTCTAATTTTTCCTTCATTTTTTTCAATGAAAATGAAATTTTTTAAAATTTGTTAGGCTTAGCAATGGGTTTCGATTTTACCACGCTTACCAGCCAATAAAAACCTCTTTAGGGATAGAGACAATTCAGCTAATCTCGTGAAGCTTAGAGAATATTTAGTCATATACTGTCTGCTTCAAATAGAAAAAGTAGAGTTTCCAAGGGCGGGAAATAAGGATTTTTTTAGAATGGCCACGTCATCATTGACTCCCTGGGACCCGTGGTCTGCTAAAGTTTGAGGACGATAGTAATTGTGTTTTAGATTGACTCTGCTGAGGTTTAAAATATGGGGTTTTTTTAATTTTTTCAATCCCGAACGCCACAAAGAACACGTATCTTCCCATTCCTAAGAATAATAACTAGACACTCAGATTATCAGATATACAACGACACGCCGCATTTTAATATAGTAAGTTTAAGAGAGTAATTTGAGTTTTAGTGAAACGCAAAAGCATAAGCATGCTAATTATTAATGTTCCTTATCTGCTATTCGTTAAACGATCAAACCCGCGCCTTTCTTTTGCGTTCTAAAATCAAACATTCGCTGCAATTTACCAAAATTTTAGAAAATATTCTCCAGTTGAGTTAAATGTTGATATCAGTTAATAATTACATCATTAAAATAACTTACATTTGCTCAATTCTTGTATTTGACGGTGTCAGGTCACAATGTCGTAAATAAAATGTCGAATGCTAAAATAGCGTGTTGATTTCATCTAAACAAACAATAGCGAAATGCAATAATAGCGAGAACAACAACAGTGAAATGCAATAATAGAGATAGCAAGGTTAGCGAAGTGCAACAATATCGAGAAAAACAACAACGAAATGAAAACAATGCATACGCACTCCATACTAAAAGATAAAACACAGACCATAATCCCTTGTAACAGGGAATGCAAAAAGAGGGTATATGGACTAAATACCTCCAAGACAAAAGACTCCCGGTCATAATCCCCCATTTTTGAAAACGTACAAAATCCCCGCTCTCTCATGACAAAATCCCCCGGTCATTTTTCCCCCCATCCAAGGAAAGAGTACAAAATCCCCCCCACGCTCTAGACAAAATCCTCCGGTCATAATCCCCTGACAGTGTTTAATAAAAAAGGTCGTAAAAAATACAATATCAAAATTATCTAAATCACATATCTGGCATAGTGGATAAGGCGTTGAACAGCGGAGTGAAGGATGGTGGGTTCGATTCCCCGAAGGTAAATAAATATTATTAAAATCAAATTTGACTTATTTCTAATTAATTTGTGACTTTCATTCAGTTCTAGGGCAAACATAGGTTTACGTAAAAGTTATTAGCGTAAATATGGTGAAAATTTGCAATTGCGAAGCAATTTTTGCTTTGGATTGGTTAATTGGTGGTGTCATGACATGCAATAGGGTCTTTGCGCGTGACGTCAAGTTACCTTCCCTCTTTCCTCTCCCCTTGCCGGCTGCCCGCTCTGGCCACGTTAGGACGCCATGTTGACATCCCCTGAAAACCGGTTTTCGCCCCCATTTCTTCCCCCTTTTCACTCTGGCGGAAACACCCTATATTTACGTTCAGTTTGTCCATATTTTAATTCTAGGAGAGCGGTCGCTCTCTTAGATAAGACTTCATACTGCCTCTAATGTATAAGGGTGGTTTTTTGATTGGCCGTAACTTTTTTCGTATTGTGTTTGCTGCTTTGAAATTTTGCCAGTGAACTAAAATTCAGGTCCTAATTTTGTGGTTAAAATTTCAAAAAGATCCATCAAATAGTTAATTCTATAAAGATAAAGTTGCTAAGGGTGGTTTTAGAATCCATAAAATGAATCCGACATTTGGCGAAAGATACTATATTTTTAATAAGACATAACATGGGAATTTTATAAAAAAGAGCATTTTCTCAGAAGGCATATAAGGAAAACTGTTCATTCGTTACGTTTGGAAACCATCTTAAATGAAAGGTAACACTTCAATGTACCGACTTTTCAAGTTTCATAAAGATCAATTAAGTTTAAGTATTGATTTTTATCATTATTAACACATACTTTGGCTTACGTTGTTTTGGGTATTGGAATTACAGCGTTTTACCACTGTTAGAGACACGCATTTTAACCCTAATGTTTCATATTGGACTTACGGAGTTTTTGTCGTGATTCACGCCGTCAGAGGGAGACTAAGCAAGAAAATCATGGCGTGCCGCGTTAGAGGCTTAGAGCTCTCGGTTAAAACCATAATTTTGGATTAGTAATTAAACTGGAGGCTAATTAGGTCTGATTTTTTTTATTATTTTCGTAAGTAAATGTCTTTAAACATTACTAGAATACTAGAATTACTTTCAAACGTAAAAATCACCAGTTATTAAGCATAAGAAATTTCGCTAAACCTCGGTCAAAATAGCGTTATGTTGAACATCATCTTCGGTTATTTGCGATAAAAGCCAGACATTACGAATACTGTCGGTAGGTCCAAATAAATTAAAAACAAATTAATTGTTACTCTAACTGGTAGATCTATCAATTACTATAGTGATATTTGTGACAGCTAGGACACATTAATAAACTTTAGAGGTAAATTTTACACCTTAATGATGAAACCTCCGATGACTTAACGTTGGCGATAAGTTTTCAAGGGAAATTATGACCAACAGAAGTGTATAAATTCTTTCATTTAATATCATTTTATATTTGCATTATTTAAATTCAAATTATATATTAAAGGTAAAAACCATTGGATCTCTAACACGTTTTCTTAATTTCGACATACCGAGGTAGCTCTTCCAATTTGTGGCTGTGTTTTTTTTAAGTCATTTATAACACAATGTTTAATTAAATGATATTATTTTCGGTTTTAGTTAAATATGTAACACACTGTTCAGCGGTTCTGCTATTAAGCCTTCTCAAAGAAGTCAAAGTTTCAGAAATTATTGGGAATAGATGTTTTTTAGACGCAAGTGTACGTTACCAAAAAGCCGGAATTCTCGTTAACAGCAGCTTCAAGCTTGGGCGTAAAAGCTACGCCAGTCATCGTTCACTACCTCTAGCGTTGGCTCTTGCCAGAACGAGAATAGCTGCTTGCCCCATGTACGGTTGGTTTCTCTTCTTGTACTTAATGAATTCATCTAGTACGGGGTTTGCACTTTACGCGCTTAAAACTATAGTTATAAAAATAACCAATCTGTCGAATGGGATTTCTATCGAATGGGATTTTCAGCCGAATGGGATTTCTGTCGAATGGGATTTTCAGCCGAACGGGATTTCTGTCGAATGGGATTTTCAGCCGAATGGGATTTCTGTCGAATGGGATTCGATCGAATGGGTTTCCGCGTCACCGATCGAATGGGATTGTCGGTCGAATGGGATTCTGCCCAATGAAATTCTGCCCAACGGATTCTATCCAATGGGATATAAGCTATACAATCATTATGTAGAGAAATACGATCGCTTTTCAGATATCGGGAAGAACGCGCAGCTTTTGGTTTCGTGTGCTTCTCGTTTGGTTCGAACGCCACTTAGAAATAACTCCATTTATATTTTTAATTTTAATGTGGACTTTGTTATACAAAAAAACTACCTTTTCTTAAAAACTATCCTTTCTTTTCAAAATGGGAGGACCCCAATATAGCATGCTCGATATGGAGTTAAGACAGAACATCCGGTTAGTGTTTCAAGACACTTTAGAAGTTATCAGTCGGACAAAGTCCATTTGTTTGCAGATATATCAAACATCTTTGGATTCACATACGGAATGTTTGTACTTAAGAACACCAGGTGGTAAAATACCAGAGTAAGCTTTACCCCCGACTTTTGTAAAGGGTGTATTACGACGACGTCAAAAAAGAAACTAAAATCCGGTATTTTTTCAAGCTCTAAAAGATTTGTGTTTTATACTCCCTTTAACATTGTAGAGGAATATCAAATGTGTTGCTTGCGCAGCTATATGAAATTGCATTCGATGCACTAGTTTTGCTTTCGATATTTCTAATAATTAAAATAATTTGAGATACTCACTTTAATGTTACATATAGTCTTTCAAAAACTTTAGGCTTTTCAATCACTTGTACGATAAGAGTCATATCTTTCCTGCGATAAAGAATAAAAACAAACGATTACTACTGATTTATCATTTTGGGATGAACAAACTCAAAGCAATTTGAAATCTATGTATCTAAAAATGAATAGTAGGTCGATTTTGTATTATTTTAGGTTTTACCAAGTTGAAATTTTAATTCTAATCGCGTTAATTGCGAACATTATTACAAAATTTTCCAATCAGTTTTCGTCAACATTTTTTCTTCCTTAAGTTTAATTTTACACCTTTTTTATAGGGTTTACCTGTAATTAAGCCGCAGGCTTAGAAGCTATGTTTTTGTTTTAACGATTTCAATGCTAACTGGGTCATAGAAGTGTCCTTGGCAAGGATATGATGAATCATTAAAGGAGACGAGGTTTACTTGGGAGGTCAAGCCACCTGTGGCGGACATTGGGGAGGGGGCAGTCGGCACCTGTAGAGTAAGATTGCCGACATTGTCGCCCAGAAGCTTGGCTTACAGGACTGCGACACACTCAAGAAAAAAATATAGCTTTTTCATACTGTTCAATTCACACTGCTAGAAGTGCGAGTTCGGCTAACTTGAAACGATATTCTTTTAGCCAAAGCAGAAGTCCATTAAATTAGCCTAGGAAGTGAACAATTATAATGGCTCGTATAGCGTACGTCTCTGCTGGGATAAAAACTCCTTCTAATTCCATGGATAGGGGGTTACATTTTTCCCCCTTTCCTAACACAGTTAGAAATCTCGAGCTCCTCTCTAGAAAGTCTTTCTTGACGTGAGCGGGGCGTGACTTCTTCAGCCCATGAACGCTGCATCTCTAAAGGGTAGATTGTTTGCTTTATAAAAAAATTAAAAAAGGAACGGCCACGGTTGTTAAAGGGAGGCTGAAGTAGAAAATCAAGTAGTTTTTTTATCGATTCTGCTACTAATTATGAAAAGGCAGGGGGTTACGCGATTGGTCGGACGTCCTTATTTAAAATTATCTTTTAAATCTGAACCTAATTTGAATTTTAAAATCATTCGGAGCTAGTATTTCCTGAATGTTTGACTATGCAGACTCGTCTTGTAAATAGTAGGGGAATCGATAAAAACCACTTGATTTTCTACTTCACCCTTCCTTTAAATAGTTTTTTTTTCTATAGGTTTATGAAGAGTCATAAAAAACTGAATGACCTTGACTGTTCCAAAATTCACACCCCCATCCCTTCTCCTATTTTTAAGCGGGCTCGGTTTTGCAGTGGAAGGGGGCGTTTTCGGCCAATAGTTTTTTCTCTCTCGATAGGGCAAACTTTGGCGTAAGAGTCGCACCTAAACCGGAGATCTGAGAAAAATTATCGCGAGGTGGCGAATGTGTCGCCCTTCTTCAGTATTGCTACACAAGAGAGGGGAGTCCCAAACCCCGCTTTTGGTTACTTCCTAGGCTAATTTAATGGACTTCTGGCCAAAGTAATTTCCCCATAAATATTGAAAATGGTTTATTTATCCTTGTTCATTCATTAAAATACGGAAATATCGATGCATCAGTTTCGATACAATTACTAAAAATAATTTCCGTTTTAAATTTTTTTCAGGAAAGCATTCGTTTCGTCAGAAGTCCATTAAATTAGCCTAGGCTATTTTAATGGACTTCTGGTTTCGTTAAATAAAAAATAAAGGGGTGTTTTAAGATAAGGCCTTATCAGATAACATATTAACAATTAAGGTAAGTGTTTTCGTAAGATACCATTTGGCCTATATCTCTACATTCAGAGAACATTTTATTGGTATCGTTCCTTTCAACCGAATTCCCAATGGACCGAAATCCCATTCGACCGAATATCCCGCAATGATTTTAGATTTCCAGCCCAATGGCTATATCCCCGATGAACCGAAATCCCAATCGTCCGAATATGCCCCTAAAAAATACATGAATATAACTTGAAACACTGTAGCCGTCAGCGATTCGGTGGTGTAGTGGATACGATGTTGGACTGCGAAGCGATAGGTTGTTGGTTCGAATCTCCGAAAGGTATGTTAATAATATTAAAAGTAAATGTTTCGTGATACTAATTAAAACGCTCACTTTCATTCCTTTCAAGGCAAGAGATATATAGAATTAATAAACAAATTGTGCTTAAAATGAAGTACAGTCTTAATGGTAGTTCCATCAATGTCTTTAAATTAAAATTTTAATATTTTGGTTTCGGGGGGGTTAGGTTAGGTTAGGTTAGGTTAGGTTAGGTTAGGTTTGGTTAGGTTAAGTTAGGTTAAGTTAGGTTAGGTTAAGTTAGGTTAGGTTAGGCTAGCTTAGGTTAGGTTAGGTTAGCTTAGGTTAGGTTAGCTTAGCTTAGGTTAGGTTAGGTTAGCTTAGGTTAGGTTTGGTTCCAATAATTCGTTGACACCTTTTCCAAAATATGCTCCTTTTAATTTGCTACCACCTTTTCCAAAATATTCTCCCTTTAAATAGCTACCACCTTTTCCAAAACATTCTCCTATTAATTAGCTGCCACCTTTTCCAAAAGATTTTTCTATTAATTAGCTGCCACATTTTTCAAAATATTCTCCTAGCTGCAACCTTTTCCAAAACATTCTCCTACTAATTAGCTACCACATTTTTCAAAATATTCTCCTTTTAACTAGCTACCACCTTTTCCAAAATATTCTCCTTTTAATTAGCTACCACCTTTTCCAAAACATTCTCCTATTAATTAGCTGCCACCTTTTCCAAAATATTCTCCTATTAATTAGCTGCAACCTTTTCCAAAACATTCTCCTACTAATTAGCTGCCACATTTTCCAAAATATTCTCCTTTTAATTAGCTACCACCTTTTCTAAAATATTCTCCTATTAATTAGCTGCCACCTTTTCCAAAAGATTTTCCTATTAATTAGCTGCCACCTTTTCCAAAATATTCTCCTATTAATTAGCTGCCACCTTTTCCACAATATTCTCCAAATTATTATCTGACATCTTTTCCAAAATATTTCTATTATTGCTAATAAATTGTTCGTGGTAAGAGGCGGGCTTTTAATACTCATATAAATAATCTTTTTACCTCCAAACAAGGTTGGGTTGGGTTAGGTTAGGTTACGTTTGGTTAGGTTAGGCTAGGGTAGGTGAGGTTCGCCATAATTAAAACGTAGTTAAAATAAGTGCAGTAATACATTTTCAACTCACATTTATTTTAACAATAATAAGTTGTGAAATTAAAAATATATTTAATGCAAAACCACACAGTATGTCTTCTTCCAGTTCAATAGAATTTCGGTCCAATGGGACTATATTAAAATTTAAGCAATTTTCTACTATTTACACCTTTTTATATCCAATTTAAATAGCGCATTTAAAATAAACAGCGTAAACTCTCTTATGTCTCTGTTTGGTTTATTCGCCCTATTATATTTAAGGATGAATCAAATCCCCCTGCCGATTGAAATGGTTTCGTTTCTTTGGCAAATTTTCGAAATCTCAAGCTCGATTAGTCTGTTTTCGGTGAAATTGTCGAAACCTAAAAAGTGTGCCCCTTAAACCAAGCTTTATGGAACTTTTTTGAAGCTTATAATAAGCACATCCAGACATAAAAATTCTAAAGGTCAATCAGAGGGAAAAAGCTTGAAACGGAAGAGAACTTTGAATTTTCAGCCAAGCAAAATATTTCTGCGAGAGCGGCATATTACTTAAGAAATTAATCAAATTAAATTTGTAAATTAAGACAGAGGGGGGGGGGGGTTAAAGAAATGTGACGTGGTTTTTAGAGGAGGGGTCTGAGAAAAGCGTGACGAAGCGTGATCTCGGGGGACGGGGGGGGTCAGAAAATGCTTTTTTTCGCGTGACGTAGTTTATGGACGGTCCCTTGGCCATTCTCGCTTATGAGAAATGAATCCTTGTCATATGCATCTCTGGACTTTATGAGATCCAGGAGGACTCCCAACTGAAGCAGGGTGGGAAATAGGGTTTTTTTTAAAACTAGATATTGGGCCAGCGACCCCCTGCCCTGGAATAAATGAACTGGTCCATGACCATTGACCAGGGTGCGGCGTCTGCTAAACTAAAGAAGTGGGTAATTAAAATAGTTGAGATTATGTCTGGACCCTGGTTACCCTAGAATTTCCTTAGTGGTCCCGTGGACCACTGCTCCCCCTCCGATTTAATTTTTAAACTGGTCATTTTCCCTGTGTCACCGCCTTATTTCCAACGCTGAACTGAAGATTTCTTTTGCCCGGAGCATAGCCTACTCGATCACGCGCAACACGTCGCAAGCTGCTTGCGCTATAGCGCGAGTCAGCGTGGGAAATAAGGATTTTTTTAAACTGGACATTAGGCCAGCGACCCTCCTGACTTGTAATAAATAAACTGGTTCGTGACCATTAACCAGAGCACGTCGTCTGCTAAGCTAAAGAAGTGGATACTTAAAATATTAGAATTTTAATGTGTGGACTCTGGTTACCCCTGAATTTTTTTAGTAGTCTCGTGGACCACTGACCCCCCTCCGATCTAATTTTTGAACTGTACCAGGCAATTTTTAAACTGGTCATTTGCCCTGTGTAACCGCCTTATTTCCCACGCTGGTGCGAGTTGCTTTGCGTTGTCGAGTGCGTGATGGAGTGGGCTATGCCTGGAGTCCCAACCCCCGCTACTTACTACCAAAATACCCACTAGCATATCCCACTCGATCACGCTCTCTTTTCCCCGGCTACATATTTTGAAGAGGGCACTTTCGACCCCAACCCTGGAATAAATGTACTGGTCCATGACCATTGACCAGTGCCCGGCGTCTGCTAAACTAAAGAAGTGGGTAATTAAAATAGTTGAGATAATGTCTGGACCCTGGTTACCCTAGAATTTCCTTAGTGGTCCCGTGGACCACTGCTCCCCCTCCGATTTAATTTTTAAACTGGTCATTTTCCCTGTGTCACCGCCTTATTTCCAACGCTGAACTGAAGATTTCATTTGCCCGGAGCATAGCCTACTCGATCACGCGCAACACGTCGCAAGCTGCTTGCGCTATAGCGCGAGTCAGCGTGGGAAATAAGGATTTTTTTAAACTGGACATTAGGCCAGCGACCCTCCTGACTTGTAATAAATAAACTGGTTCGTGACCATTGACCAGAGCACGTCGTCTGCTAAGCTAAAGAAGTGGATACTTAAAATATTAGAATTTTAATGTGTGGACTCTGGTTACCCTTGAATTTTTCTAGTATACTCGTGGACCACTGGCCCCCCTCCGATCTAATTTTTGAACTGTACCAGGTAATTTTTAAACTGGTCATTTGCCCTGTGTTAAGCCTTATTTCCCACGCTGGTGCGAGTTGACAGACTCAGACACGTAGTCAACCACCACCAGGACGCCGCCAACACACCAACACTAGACAGAGATACGGACCGCCAGCTGAATATACCAACTCATCAACACGCAACCCTGCCTCGACTTCGAAATGCAAAAATTGCGGAACATCTCACGCCATCAGAGCTCAATGTCCGGCACGCAACGCATCATGCTACAACTGCTCAAGATTAGGACACTGGGCCGCACTCTGCCGATCTCAACCGCATCGCTTACATGAGATGATCCTCGAGCCACCCAGAGCACCATTCTATCCAGATGAAGGGGCGTATTCCCCACAATATCAAGGAGCCCGCGTTGCTGCTACACCCTACCAATACGATCATTCCATCCACTCTATCGTAGACGACACAAATATCGACAACAAATATCATGGGTCAAGAGACTTCAATTTACACCACCTCACGCTACACTGTCACATAACGATGATCCATGTTGACACAACGGAAGAATGGTACGAACCGATTTTCTTTGAAAATATACCAGTCCGGATGAAGATTGATACTGGCTCCCAAGTCAATATACTCCCCCAACACATATACGACGCCTTATCACGACCACCTCAGCTGGAAACACCAGTACACGTTCGTACGTTCATACTCTGGACACCCGGTGGATATTAGGGGAGTCGTCTCCATTTCATGTGCCTCGGGCTTCAACTCCACCACCCTACGGTTCTTCATAACTCCACGCCAGACCGTCCCTATCCTCGGTGCTCACGCCTCAGTAACCTTAGGCCTCATCACTCGAAACACGCTGCAGCATCCACGTCACTCACTTTCGCACAATTCTGCCGGGGACCTTTCAGCCAAGCAAGAACTTAACCAGCACCTGTCCATACCGAGACCTACTTCCTACGTCGCAGCAGCCCTGCAACTCGGTAGCAACACATCACCTGCCGACCTCGTACAACACTATCAAGACGTATTCGACACGGTTGGGAAATAACCTGGTCTTCACAAAATTAGGCTTAAACCCAACGCTCAACCAGCGATCAGTGCTGCCCGGAAAATACCTTTCGCATTGCGGACCAAAGTACACAAGGAACTACAACGAATGCTGAGTCTTGGCGTTATCACACCAGTAACCACACCTACGGAATGGGTCCATCCGATTGTAGTGGTCCCTAAACCCGATCCGTAAAACAATCCTACGAAGGACAGCGTGCGGATATGCATCGACCCACGACATCTAAACGACGCCCTACAAAAGGAACATTATCCTATGCCGACAGCCCAAGAAATATACGCTAACTTACACGACTCCAAAGTCTTCACAGTCCTAGATGCACAGAGTGCCTTTTGGCACATCGAGCTGGACGAAAAAAGCTCTTTCCTATGCACTTTTGCCACCCCGTTCGGGAGGTTCCGGTTTCTACGATTGCCATATGGACTAGCATCAGCCTCGGAAATATTCCAGCGAACCATGCACGACATTTTTCCACCAGCCCAATTCCCGAACGTTCAAATCTCCACCGATGACATATTAATCAACGACTGCCAAATGGAAGACCACATTCGCTCACTCGCCAGCGTATTCGAACGTGCTCGACAACATAATCACAAGTTCAGCAGTAAGAAAATGCAACTGCCTGTACCAACGATCAAGTACTTGAGCAACATATTATCAGCGAAAGGTCTAGAAGTAGCCCCCTCAAGAACGCGTGCTATCCAAGCCATGCCATCACCACCAGATAAGAAGGCACTGCAACGGTTCTTGGGCATGGTGAACTACCTGGCCAAGTTTCTTCCGCAACATTCTACACTAACATCTTCGCTGCGAGATCTGCTGAAGAAGGACATAAGCCACATATGGGATGCTAACGCCGAAGCCAATTTTCCGCCAAATCAAAGTCCAAATCTCTGCAGCTCCGGTACTTTCGTTCTTCAACCCAAAGGCACCAATAACCATCACGGTCGATAGTAGCAGCGTGGGTGTAGGAGCGGTCCTCTCCCAGAGTAACAAACCAGTGGAATATGCCTCGCTATCGTTCACAAGGACTCAACCGAACTATGCCCCAATCGAACGTGAACTTTTGGGCATAGTTTTTGCATGCGAAAGATTCCACTACTATGTTATTGGAACTACTTTCACCGTGCAAACGGATCACAAGCCCTTAATATCAATTATAAGAAAACCGATGCATCTACTTTCTCCTCGACTACAACGACTCGTCCTTCGACTCTTCCGATACCAACTATCATTAAAATACATACCCGGAATCAGCATGCACGTCGCGGACGCCCTGTCAAGAGCGCCCTGCACAGAAACCAACATCGACACTTCTGAGCTAGAAGGCCCACATGTGGTCTTACACTCAATCACAACCCTTTCCGATGTCAAAAGAAAAGAGTATGCTGACGCCCTCAAAACTGATCGCATCTCACAAACACTGCTGACTTATATACAACAAGGATGGCCCTCCTCCGTCAAGAAACTGCAGTCCGAGCTAAAACCATTCTGGCCACATCAAGAAGAGTTGCACGAATCAGATGGTTTGATGTATCGAGGAGACCGCCTATTCATTCCAAGTTCATTACGCAGGGACGTCATAAACCAGATCCACTCCATCCATCAAGGAATATCAGCATGCCTTGCCAAAGCCAAACTCCATGTCTATTGGCCACAGATGACGGTTGACATAACGCATCAAATTCAACAATGCGAGATCTGTCGACAAAGAGATCGATCCAACACTCCGCTGCCAATACACCCGCACGAGATTCCACGACTACCATGGCAGATCGTCGGAACGGATCTTTTCCACGTTAACAACAAGAACGTAATCCTCCTTGTGGACTACTACTCGAAATTTGTGGAAGCACAAGAACTCCGACTCACCAACGCCGAGGCTGTTATCAGATTCCTTAATGCACAATTCTCCCGTCACGGTTCACCGCAAAAACTGGTATCTGATAACGGACCACCGTTCAACTCTGCCGCCTTTCAACACTTCTTACAACAATGGGGTGTCCAGCACATAACATCCAGTCCATATCACCCAAAATCGAATGGAATGGCAGAACGTACCGTTCAAACAATCAAGAACTTGATGCTTAAAGCTCAACGAGAGGATCGAGACCTACAATACGTCCTCATGGAATACAGAACAACGCCTATAGGAAAACTCCCGTCTCCAACAGAGATGCTAATGGGTCGCAGAATCAGAACTCCACTAACAACATCACAGGCAACTTTAAGTATATTAGATGTAAAACTTATAAGCACTATTAACTTATGTAAGCACGAATGTAGCTAGTAGATATGGTATAAAAAACGTATGATAATAAGCATGTAACGGGTGATAAGCGGCCTATATATAAACAAGAACAATACTCATTCAATCCAGAACGAGTGCTATGACGATAACGAATAGTTAATAAATATTAATATTTTAACCTCTAACCCGGCTCGTCTCTCTTTAGTGATGTTATAACAATTATAAATAAATAACTGATTGAGCTAAAGTTACGGTCCCCTTTATAAATAAATAACTGATTGAGCTAAAGTTACGGTCCCCTTTATAAATGTTTCTGCTTAGTGTAGATTTTGAAAATGTAAAACAGTTTCTTAACAATCTTAATTAAAATGAAGACTGAAGGTGCAGATATTAATGAAAAATGTCTTGATTAGAATCAAGTCCTAAAAAGTATCGATAAGACATGCTTAAGAAAAAACAACGTTCCATTACCGTTTTCCGTAGAAATAACTTATTTTACTGGTAATCAATTTCAAAAATGTACTTATCTCGGGTTTTCGGGCACAACTCCATTCCCCCAAAACATTTTATCATTACATTAATTACTTTTGAGAGTTAACATGTCATAATAAGCTTTAAAACAATAGAAACTAAAATAGCGGTCTGTTTAGCCATGACCAAAACCTTTGAAAGTTTAAAAAGTTACAACAAGCACCCTTTCGAGACATGTCTTGAACAAATTAGTGCTTAACCCACTAATAGTACGACCAGGAAGAATTGATGTAAGCTGTAGTTGAAATATCATCATGTGCGACCTGCGGCACTGAATATTCTCTAATCATTGTTAGAAACTAGAGAGAGAAATAGGGGAGTAGCATAACCACGAGTAAAAATCTTACTGTACCTACTAAATTTTCCGCCATTTAAAATGTTCCACTGCGAAGCATGCCGGGCACAAATGGGGGGAACCTTTTTAAACTCAATGTCATACACGTACTATCTCAAAAGGAATTAATGTAATGATAAAATGTTTTGGGGGAATGGAATTGTGCCCGAAAACCCGAGATAAGTACATTTTTGAAATTGATTACCTGTAAAATAATTTATTTCAACGGAAAACGGTAATGGAACGTTGTTTTTTCTTAAGCATGCCTTTAAGTTTCAATTAAAAAGAAAAATTAATATCTGATCCTTCAGTCAAGTGATAGCCTTAGTCTTATCGATACTTTTTAGGACTTGATTCTAATCAAGACATTTTTGATTAATTTTATTTGGGTTGGGTAGGGTTAGGTTCGGTTCGTATTTGACAGCTATCGGAGTGTTGTTGGCGAGTTTTTGGGAGAAAAGGGCCTTGCGAAGAAAAACTCGAAGCAAAGGTTGAGAGATTTTAATCGAGTTATAAAGCGAGTGAGGTGTCGGTTTCTAATGGGTCAATTTCACTATGTAGGCTTTTTTTCGATATTATTTTTCCCTTAGGAAGCTCCCTTTTGTGACACTGAAAACTTTTTCAAAATTAACAGAAAGCGTTAGATAAGTTTAGTCAACGATTTTGATGTTGTTTTATCAATATAAAGCGATTAAAAATGCTTGTCAGACCACTTCTTTCTCCCTTTAATGCGGAATAGTTCTTTTTTTGGGAAAATGGTACAGATCTTTGGTTTTTGAAAAGCACGAAGCCGACTGAAAAAATATCGCGTTTGAATTTTTTTTTTCTCGTTGATGAATTTCTATTTGATTTTGTGAAGTTGTTACACTAATTATCATACGTGGGGTCCAGCTATTCAATGGAACGCTGGTCGTTCACTTTATTGAGGGGTTGGCCCCGTGGTGACATGCTAGAGGGCTTGGGGTATACCGGTTTCCCTTTTCCTTCTAGCAAAAACATCATCTGATAACACACATGGGCGGAGCGATTGACCCTTCACCCGAATCCCTTTTTGTAGAAAGAGAATCCTACAAACTTGAGGTTGTCAAACTTTGAAAAGACATTTTGGAGCATACTAGTTCTATCAGTGTATTAGAGTCTATTTTAAATATATTTGAAATAGTGTTTTGAAAACGTGGAAAATCCCCAGTTACAACCGGGGACGAATGGGAAGAATAGATTTTACCCATCACGTGGGAAGTTATCATCGTCGAAAGTTTCAGATTAAACAGAACTAAAAATAGAAAAAAGGATATTGGGCTACTCAGAGCAACGAAAAAGACGTTTGAGTGACCTCGGGTCCAAGAGCCGAAACCTGGCTAATTTCTTAGCCCTGAGCCCAAATCGGGGCCGCGAACAAGTACGACTCCGCGCAGTAACCCGTTGTTCTTTAAAGGTAGCGTCGGCGAGGTTTATTACCGATCTAGAACGCTAGATGGCGCTCGCGTTGGGGGCGGTGGCCTAAAATTTGAAAAAAGGACCATACCCTACGAGTGGATGAATCGCGTCACGTGGGTTAAAAAGACTCTATTTGCCCCTCAACCTGGACTCCACGTATCAATATTTGTATTTGTATTTTTGTATTTCTTTATTTCAACCTTTATAATTATACATTTCGATTTGACTTTGATTATAGTAGGAAGATTTTCGCCGTCCACATAAGTATAACTTGTGCGTGGACGACGAGGTAGCAATTTAAAATTTTCGTGCGAGCAGTAGCAAAGGATGCATATATACATATATATATATACACACATATACACACATATATATATATATATAAACACACATACATACATACACATTTTTTTCTTTTTTTTTATATTTTCATAAGAAGTTCTAAATTTTCTTTACTTTCAAGCCAGTTTTTGATTTTTCTTTTAAAGAGGTTGATATCAATTATAGATTTAATTTTAATATCTAGATCATTGAACAATTTTATAGCAACATATGCCGCGTGATTTTGCCCCAGAGTTGTATGTTTTTTTGGTAAGTTTAAATTATTTGAAGCTATAAATCTAGTATTTCGATTATGTCTGAGAGGTTGGTGTTATAAGTATTTAAAGCCATATACAAGCGCTGCATAAGCATATAATTGAGAAAGTGTCATAGTTTTGTATTCTTTATACAGTAATTTTGTCGGATAGCCAAATGGTTTATGTAGGGATAAACGTAAAATTTTATTTAACAAGACAATAAGCGGGCGTAAGATATAATAGTGTGTGTTTCCCCAGGCAATTATACCATAGTTAATGACTGATTGCACTAACGCGAAGTATACCATACGTAGTGTTTCAAACTGTAAGAATTTACTCAAAGTTAGGATAGTATACGATATATATCTTAATGTTCTCGTCAATGATTTTACATGAATGTCCCACTTGAGATGTTGATCTATATATAATCCAAGATATTTAGTTGATGTAACTCTTTCTATTTGTGTGCAAGAGTTTGCACACAATGAATATTGACCATTACAACGGTGTTTTTTTAGCATTAGATCAGGAGGTAATATATATTTTCTGATTGAAAAGGTCATAAATTTTGTTTTTGATATATTTAGGCTTAGTTGTTTAGTCACAAAGTTTGCATCTAGTATTGAGTTAGCATATTGTAAACCCAAATTTGCTTTTTTAAATGTGGATTCCCAGTTATCATCAACGAAAATCATTACCGTGTCATCCGCAAATGAGAATAGATGGTCTGCTATATTGGAATTGCAGAAATCATTGATATATATCAAAAAAAGTATTGGTCCCAGTATTGTTCCCTGGGGCACGCCATAGGATACCCTGGAGGAGTTACTGGTAACATTATTAAGGCGAACTATTTGTTTTCGATTTTCTAGATAACTTTTAAATAATTCTAGGGGTAGGCCCCTGATACCTATTTTTTCTAATTTTTGTATCAATAGGGTATGGGAGATGGTATCAAAGGCCTTTGCCAAGTCTAGGAATATCGCTAAGGCGTTTTTCTGATTGTCTAAAGACGTTGTTAGAATATCTGTTAGTTTAAAGAGAGGATCATTTGTACTAAGACCATTTTGAAAGCCATATTGATTTTTGGAAATAATATTGAATTTATCCATGAAATTTACAAGCCGGTCTTTTATGCACGATTCAAATATCTTAGACATATGCGTCAGTACAGAGATGGGCCTGTAATTTCCAATACTAGTATAACTACCAGATTTGTGGATAGGTGTAACGAGAGCTAGTTTCAGTGAATCAGGGTAGGTTCCTGTTGAAAAACTTAGATTTATTATATGTAGTAGGGGAGTCGTGATATATTCAGCGATTTCTTTTAGAGTAGTAGCGCTTAAATTGTCATATCCAATGGCTGATGTACTTTTTAGTTTTGCTATTTTATATCTTAGTTCTTGTTTATAACTGGTGTTAAAAATATGGTATGGGGAATCAAGGCATCTTGAGATGTTAAATTTAGACCATTTGATGGCTTATTTTTAAGGATATTTTGGGCCATGTTCTTTCCTATATTAACAAAATAGTCGTTGAATAAGTTTGCGCATTTTTCTGGGTACTTAAGAGCATCTAATTCAGTATTACTCGTATCTACTATTTTGGTAATTATATTTTTAGATTTAATTCTTGATGTAGCCTCATTTATAATTTGCCAAATTTTTTGACTATTCTTATTACATTTCTCTATTTTATTTCTAAAGTAATTATTTTTCGATATCTTTATTAAGTTTGTCAGTTTGTTTCCATATATGGCATACTTCGCTCTTAGGCTATCGTTGAAGGGTTGTTTTAGGCTTTTAGTTTTTAATTTATCCCGCATTTTTATAGATTTAGCTAGGCCGGGAGTCATCCAGGGTTTTAACAATTTAAATTTGGTATTTTTCGCGTAGCTTTCGATTTTAGTCGTTGTGGCAAGTTTAACATAGAAATCCAAGAATTCAATAAATTTATCGAATGATTCATTTACATTCGTATTGTTGCAAATGGCAGACCAGTTTTCAAACCCTAGTAACATCCTAAGTTTACCGTAATTTATGTTACGTTTTTTGATATGGTTTTGAACTGGGTGTATAATATTTCCTGGCCGATCATGCGAAATATTTATAAGAATGGGGTAATGATCAGTAATATAAGTTTGTAAAATGGAGCTGCAATAATCCACATGCTTTTTACTTTTTATAAAGCAATGATCAAGGCATGTTTTTGAATGTTCGGTAATTCTAGTGTAATTATTGATAAGGGCTTTATAGCCTTTTAGATATAGCATGTCTAGGTAATCCGAAGTAGCTGGTTGATTTGTATTTTCAGTAACAACTATATTAATATTTATATCCCCCAAAATAATTAAATTATCTATGTTAAGTTTATCAAAATCTTCTAGTACTTCATGAAAGTCGGCTAGAAAGTTCTGTACATCATTATTTGGAGAACGATAAATACAGAGAAATCTATAGCATATTGAGTTATTATTTTTCCCTGATAAATCTAAGTAGATGGAGTTTGTTCCACCAATGTTAATCTCTTTACATTTAGTATCTAGTGTTTCTTTAGCAAAAATCATAACTCCGTCACTTCTATTTGCATAATTAGTTGTGAAATAGTTGTTATATCCATTTATTTTGAAAACCTGACCATTTTTATCTTCAAGCCAGCATTCGGATAATATGATTAAATCAAATTCGGTTTGTAAATTTCCTAATAGTAGACATAGCTCATCAAAGTTTTTTGCAATACTTCTAACATTGGTATGAAATATTTTTAAGCCATTTACGTGGGTGTTAACTATTTTTTTACAGGTTGCTAAATTATTGATAATAGGGTAAAGTTCGTTTGGTGGTAAAGTTTCGATGAAGGAAGTCATGAATGGACATTTATACTACTCTTCATTTTAGTTAGGCGATATTATATAGATTTCAAATCTCTCAGATTAGTAATTTTGTAAATTTTCGAGCCTTCTTCTTTTCGTAATAAAACATTCCCTTCATTGACCCAGGTATATTTAAAACCCTTCTCTTTAGCGAGTTTCTTAGTTTCATATAATAGATTCTTTGTATACGGAGGAAGCACTTCATTAACGAAAAACCGCTCATTTTTAAAGTTTTTGTGTATGTTAATGCAATACAGGAGATTTCTATTTTCTTTAGTTACCTTAAAAAACATATCACGAATGCTGCAATCTCTAAACTTGACAATGATAGGGTTGCTGACTTTTTTAGGCCTATTAGAGGTGGGCGTAGTTTTTCGATAGCATTTTACGATGTCTTGCTGCGAGAGTTCAATGTTTAAAAAGTTTCCAATTACTTGTATGATTAAGATAGGGTTTTCGCTTGTTGTTTCAGGAATTCCTGACAGCTCAATCGAATCCTTGGTTTGTTGAAATTCCAAGGAGGCGACTTTAGTTTCAAGGGAATTTATTTTGAAATCAAACTCTTTATTCTTGGCCATAACGACATTGAAGTCTCCTTTCATTTCAGCCAGGTTTTGACTTATAGCATTACTATTGGCAGTAAATTCATCAATTTTATTGCAACAGAAGCTAACCGAGTCTTCGATATCCGACATATTTTTTTCAATGGTTGTTAGCTTATCTAACTTTTCTGACATTTCCGTTATTTTTTGCATGATAAGGCCTAAGGTGGGGTCCGTTTTGTCTTTGGTTTGACTTACTTCGCTATAGCTGCCTGCAGAGTCGTTACGTTTGCAATTTTCACATTTCCAATTTGATTTCTTGGCTCCCAATTTCCTGAGGTTTTCTTCTGTCTTTATGCTGGTACATTTGGCATGGTAAAACTCTTTACATTCAGATGAGCACTGTATTATTTCTTTTACATTATTGAGTGGAAAGTTACAGCTCGCACAAGCATTAGACATAATTGGTCATATATTTTTAAAATGAAGGTTGATAAGAGAGAAAAAAAAAATTACTGTTATCGGAGCGCTGTGATTTTGCGACTGCTCACACTGAGAGTTTAAAATGAAGCTCGCCTAGAGCGCAAAACCTTGCAGTCCATTTTGAACCCCTTTTCCTCATTCTTTCGTGACAGCGAGGAGCGGTTTTTCTTTTTCGCACCTGGGAACTTCTTTTATTCTTGGAATTTTTCTTTTTTTTTGTACTATGCTGTTATAGTCATAGGAGAGGGGAAATTCGCGAAATTGAGAAATCATTCGACTTGGTTTGGTTGGGGGCTTGGGGCCGGGCGCGTTTAGCGATCGGTTAGGTATCTTTCTTAGGGACGGGATTTCAGAAAGACGGTTAGTAAGAAACGAATTGAGCTTTCTTCATATCGCATGAAGTCAATTGTGTTCGGAACTGTTTTATATGAAGATGATAGGTAACTATTAATAAAAGCATCAAAACTATATCCATGCCTGGTTTTAATTCATGCTTTGTTTTATCCGGATAATTATTTTAGTGGTGTTTGGTAATGAACATCAAAAATAAAATGAGGTAAAAATCGAATGTTAAGTTTGACCAATCTAAAAGATTAGTGACTAAACATTTTGTGACTTTTATATAGTACGTATACACCAGGACGTTACTGATAATTTAACAGGACGTGTGAATAATGTTTGAAATTATTGAGGTGGGAGAAGTTGCTCCCTCTCTCAGCTTTATCTTCAGTGCCATGTTTTGATTGTGAGGCTGGGTTCTTTGGCTGCCCGCAACAAGGTTCAATTGCTGTGGGTGCCAGGGCACTGCGGATACCTGGGCTATGAGAGGGCTGATATGTATGCCAAAAGGGGGGGCTGAGGCGAAGTTCTTCGGACCAGAGCCTGCCGTTCCCATCCCCCATGGCATCATTCGCCATAGGATTCACTGCCGGATGTCTGCACTTCAACTGCAGCTCTGGCTTGACATGGATGGACAGAGACAGGCCAAGGAGTTTGTCCCGGGTCCTTCTATCACTAGGGCAAAGGAACTGCTTGCCCTCACCAAAAACAAAATTAGGCTGGTCACCAGTCTCCTCACTGGACACTGCCGGCTGAATAGACACCTGCACTTATTGGGCATCGTTGATGACCCACTCTGTAGGTTCTGCCGGGAGGTAGAGGAAACCTCCTCCCATATCCTCTGTAGCTGTGACTACCTCGCGGCCATGAGGTTCGAGCATTTCGACATGCATACTCAGTTCTCTACTGTCTCGGCCAATCGGATTCTCCGATTCATCGAGGCGACAGGACTCTTCGTAGTCTAACAAGCTCGGGGCGCACAATATACCCTTGGTATCGGTGCTCGGCGCGGCGACGCGCCACCCCCTTCAACAATAACAATATCCATGCCTGGTTTTAATTCATGCTTTGTTTTATCCGGATAATTATTTTAGTGGTGTTTGGTAATGAACATCAAAAATAAAATGAGGTAAAAATCGTTGGTTAAGTTTGACCAATCTAAAAGATTAGTGACTAAACATTTTGTGACTTTTATATAGTACGTATACACCAGGACGTTACTGATAATTTAACAGGACGTGTGAATAATGTTTGAAATTATTGAGGTGGGAGAAGTTGCTCCCTCTCTCAGCTTTATCTTCAGTGCCATGGTTTGATTGTGAGGCATTCTACGTCAGCCAAGATGGTCAAACTGAACTGTAGCCTTTCTCCCTGCTGCCTCTTGGCTTAGTAACACTGGGAGAACCAAAATGAAATTGAACTGGGTTACTGGACGCTTGGCAAAATTTAAATGAACGCTCGCGATATTTTAAATGGACACTCGCGATATTTTAAATGGACACTCGCGATATTTTAAATGGACACTCGCGATATTTTAAATGGACGCTCGCGATATTTTAAATGGACACTCGCGATATTTTAAATGGACGCTCGCGATATTTTAAATGGACACTCGCGATATTTTAAATGGACACTCGCGATATTTTAAATGGACGCTCGCGATATTTTAAATGGACGCTCGCGATATTTTAAATGGACGCTCGCGATATTTTAAATGGACGCTCGCGATATTTTAAATGGACGCTCGCGATATTTTAAATGGACGCTCGCGATATTTTAAATGGACGCTCGCGATATTTTAAATGGACGCTCGCGATATTTTAAATGGACGCTCGCGATATTTTAAATGGACACTCGCGATATTTTAAATGGACACTCGCGATATTTTAAATGGACGCTCGCGATATTTTAAATGGACGCTCGCGATATTTTAAATGGACACTCGCGATATTTTAAATGGACACTCGCGATATTTTAAATGGACGCTCGCGATATTTTAAATGGACGCTCGCGATATTTTCAATGGACACTCGCGTTATTTTAAGTGGACACTCGCGATATTTTAAGTGGACAGTCGCAATAGTTTGAATATTTTTTCAAACTTCGTATTTATAAAAACTTTTTGAGGATACAGTGTATAGACTAATGGTGGTAGAGAGGGGTGAAAACCGTGTATCCCTCCCTCTGGGCGCGCTTTTGTAAGAGAGGATACTGTACGCGCCCAGTAGGGGCATGACACTGAGCTAAGAGATAGGAGGTATGCCGTTTGCATAGGTAGTACTGCCATTACTCTATATCGGGCCTGACTTCAGTCTTACAACATCAGAGCCAGTTTGTGTACCTGTACATGTATATAGACAAGCCTTTAGCAACTAGGGTTTTCTATACAATGTTGTGATTCTTTCTCGTATAACCGTGCCTAATCATAGAGCTGTTAAACTGGCAGCTTCAAGAGGGAAAGTGTGTAGCGCTTCAAACTATTGTATCTATAAATCGAGACAGGTTTGGGGGAGAATAGGTAGGCTTAAGACATTTTCTACGATTTAGGAAAGGAGAAAAAACTTATGCGTCATGCACTGCACAGCCTTAGACCATTGTTGGGTATTGTACAACCTTAGCACATTGCAAAATAATTTTGGTCTTTGTTAGCAACATCGAATGATAGATAATACCAGGTGGTAATTAGCAAAGGAGATGTATGTATTCATCCTCATTGGCATTAAGGGGTAGTATGGACTGGTACTTGCTTCGTTACTTTGAGTGGGGTAAGGGTGTGATGGTGTTGGAAAATTTTTGTGCCGGCTCGCTAAAAGCAAGGAGGATGAATAAGAGAGAAGACTCGTTTTGGAAATGTGGAAATAAAAACATGCATCGGCGCGTAACCCGTTGGTAAAGGCGCACGTCACGTGATCGTTCTTGCAAACGAGGAATATTCAAAATTATAAACAAGCTGATGAGGCTAGAAAAAGGGGGCTTGAACGCATGGGCGAGAACGTACGCTCTCTTGCCGTGAGGGGGTCGTGGTAATCATGGTAACTGGGGAACGCCACAGTGTAATTTTATGAACTGCGGACTACGTGCATTTTGTCTGACTCTGAACCTCCTCTCTTATAAATCCGCCTTGCTACCTACCGTATAGACCATTTCGGAAATTAAATACGGTACCATTGCGGTATCCTCCTTGGCGCCAAGAAACCCCGCTAGATTCAGTGCGAGTTGGCTAGCCTCCCGCGAGCAGTGAACTCGGGCTCATTCTGGCGTCTCTTCTTGGCGCGAGGGAGAATACCCCAATGGCCGCCTCTCCCTTGTGGGTTGGTTACTCAGTATTTATATTCCGAAATTTTCAATAGTTTGTAGGTAAAGGGGGTCTGTAAACCAGAAATGTGGTTTTATTTTTGTTTGGGTTCTAAGAATTCCCTCCAGATCCATGAATGTATACCATTTCTCAGTCTTGGCGGATGGTGTTAATTTCGGGAGGGTAATTGAGGTTTTCCTACCCTTTTATTAGTATCAACTCTGCTTTAAAGTGAAATTCCGGGTGGCTAGTGCTTCCCAAACACACCCATAATATCGGCCGGTTCTGACATTTCTACCTTCAATACAAGTTCATTCGTTCATTATTTTAAAAGGAGATAAAAGAAATGTTTAGGTGCATTGGAATGTGGTCACCGAAGAAATGGAGATAAAATTCAGTCTCGTCGAGGGGCTACTCACTATTATGGTTACTGCAGTGATTATAACATTATTTAATCGCCACTTGTACCCAGAACAACTCGCCAATTACACATGGCAAAGGTAATTATAAAGCGATTAACGAGTCATTTCATTTCAGAAAGAAGTATGTTCGAAACACTTCGCAATTATCACACGATATAAGGAATTAGATCGGGATAACCAAATCATTTCACGTCAGGTGTTCACAGGATATAAAGAAGGATCACGTCCCATTCGTTTGAAGAACGTTCAAACCAATGTACTTTTTCAGTTTTTCCAAGAAATAAATAAAAATGCTCATTATATACTCTTGTTCAACCTCACTTGACAGTATTGTAAAAGTTGAGGAGCATTAGCCAATATATAATGGCAAGTACGGTTTCTCAAGTGCGGATAAACAGGAGTATAGATATTTGTCTCCATAGTTTCATTTTAAGTTAAAAATATCGAATCGAAAAAAAAAGTGAATCTTTATAAAAGACCTTTTTATTCAAAGCTACTAGCCTTTAGCACATAGAGAGTGAGAAAATGGATTGAAAGGCGTGTGTATGGCATTGGGAAAAGGGAATAAAGGAATCAACTATAGGTGATTGGTTGTCAAACTATTCAGGTGGTCGAAGCTACCCTGCCCTTATTTGAAAAAAAGGGTTGGGGAGGTACCTCCTTCTTACAGAGAAAAAACTTAATAGTATTGCAATGTTAGGGGGTTTCAGGTTAAACCTTTGCCCTCTTAAAACTCCGAACCCCTTCTTGGTACCGCAGTCCCCAGGATAATCATGGCAGTAAGACTATAGAGTAATGGCACCTCCCTGCCTTTGGCTACGTTACGCTCTATGAGAAATTAACATGGAGTGCCACTACTCTATATAGGGGCAAAAAGAAAACCCAGTCTGGCGTTTTTCGTCCCCCCGTTTAACATTCTTAAGCTATCCCTACCATCAACGGTCACGTGGCGCGGGCATCATCCATGGGGGAGGGGGGGGGGTTTGGCGAACCTAAAGGAAGCGTGGCTTCGTCGTTGGTGCGGTAACGGATGGGGGAAAGGGGGAGTAGAAAATTCGTTAGAAATAAACTGAGTTGCAAGCTTTTTCGCCTAGGTGGCAGCACATTTTCTCGGCGTTTGGAGCTACACAGGAAAGTTTCACTAAAGGGACGCCAACCGAGCAGAGTTCCCCTTTAATTGCGGTAATCCAGTAACTTGCCTCGTTATTTGTGCGCTTCAGGATAATGTTTAAAATTAAACACCCAAAGACCCGTTTCTTAAACTGATGGTGTCCGTTGAATGTGCGGCTAATTAATATGGATTAGTTTGAGAGAAACGCGACGCTCATCTAGAGATCAACGATCCTGACGAATATTGGACCGCAGGACAACCCCATGGCCCATCTTACAAATCAGTATCGTACCCACCTTGGTGGTTAATTTTTATGACTTTATGACTTTATGGCTTATGGTTATTACCACAATATTAAGTTAAATCTGTGTATACTATTAATCTACATTGTTATTTAAATATTTGATTTAATGCATGATCGCTGGGCTTAATCCCATAATATTAATTTATATTGTTATTTCAATATTTGATTTAATACGTGATCGCTGGGTTTATTCCCATAGCTAACTATATTTTTACCTGGCCAGGCTTTGGTTATCTTCTATGGAAGCTTTTGGTATTCTATGAGAGCGGTAGCTCTTTTAGATAAGACTTTTACTTAAGAATTAAGTGACAATTAATATTTAGTATTATTAGTGTATAAATTATGATTAGTTTAAGATTAAACTAAACTGCTTTGACAACCTCAATATTGACTTTTCAATTATACCCCTAGATATATTCTCTTTATAACGTACCAATCGCTCACCCCAATAGTGAAAGTGATGCGAAACCCGGAATCTATAGTAAAAAGCGTGACAAAGTCCTTAACTAATCCAAGGGTTATGATTTATTTCAAAGTTCCTTAGCATATTTAAAGGTTACTCTATTTTTTCTAACTTTAAAATAAAACTAGAATTTTATATCCACTTTCTTGTGGCTACTAACGACGAGTTTGAGTTGTTCCCTCAAAAGCAAGTGCCTTGTTAAAGGCGATTTTAGATAAATGAAACCTCTTGTGAAGTTTTCTATATTTCACTATGACCCATGTAAAAGGTCTATTTTTGAAACTTTGGGGGATTTTTACAAGTGTCCATCGTCAGTGGGTTTTAGTATGACGTATGGGTAGATTTTTTGTTCCTTTTAAAGGTTTGGGTTATTTTTAAGGGTAATTTTTTTTAGATTAAACTTTCTTTGTTCAACCTTTGACCCGTTATATTTTCAAGTTTTATTTGTTAAGGTTTTTTAAGGGTTGGTAAAGCCCTACAGGTTTTTAAATTATGTTGGATTGTTCGAATATTTCTACACAATTTAAGGCAGAATATCCCATGTAAGGATCGAAAGAGGTTAAATGTGGCTTCAAACACAGGACTTTGGCGGACTGGTAATTTTGAAGCCCTATCTATCGTCTTTGAATATATACTCGGATTATCCGTCTTAACCCATTCAAGCAGACGATTCTGCGAACCCATTTTTGAAAAGGGTCTATTTAAAAAACCAAATGTATGCATTTAATTTCATTATTATTCTCAGAATCATGAATATCATGGAGCACAAGATTACGCACTATAAATCAATACCTAAGAAAATTATTTATGAAATGTCACTATGGAGACGACCTCCGAAGGAAGTATTACCTTTGACAGTCAAAGTTGTCAGTGGATCATTTTTCTTGTGGCTAATTGGTCTCGGTATTTCAACCTTTGTATGCATCGCAGAAATGTTTTGGAGCTTTGAAAAATATTATTAATGACATGAGGCACTAGAACAAATGGATGATAAAAACCAATGGTTTATATTATATTGATTGCAAAATCTCGGATATAATTTTTTTATTTTTAATCAAACGAGTGTATACAATACTGAATAAATGAATCAGAACCATGTTTCTCTCTAAAATATTACAGAAGATACAAGTAATTAAGCTTGCGTAATGGGGACTACGTGGTTGGCTTCCTGCTAATCATTGTGATAGCAATGTTAGAAAGCGAATTTTTACAGAAATGGCAATAAAAACGTGGAATGGGAGCTAGTATATCTTAGGTATTCTCTAGTTCTGATAATGGGTCATCATAAACTCACTAAATGAAACTTGAATAAACACGGAATGCAATATGTTCTAAAATAAATACAAATATGCCGTCGTTCCAATAATAAAACTTTGCGATATATAACTTCTTTAGGTTAACAATGACATGAAAATATACGAGCATTATACAATATCCGTGGATTTAAGCTCATAAGTTGGCCCAAGGGCTGGGCTTAAATTGTAGCCACATCGTACCGTACTTGACAGGCGTACAGAAAATTTGCGTGAATAGACCCACCATGTGCTACTTTTAACTGTGCTAAAATAAATCGTAATAATCCGAGGACACAAAACTTGGTTCAGACCGTTCATTGCCCTGTTCCCTGAAGGTTTTTCTTGGCCGCTTCGCCCCCGCCCAGGTGTTGCCTTAATTGGCTCACCCAGCTATTGGCAACCCTCTGAGGGTGGTGGATACATTGTTTCGGTCGTGTGGCACTGGTGTGCTTGGAGGGAAATCCTCCGTTCCCTCAAGCCTCCTGCTGCCTTAATCCTTCCCTGTCACTGGCCACTTACTAGCTGGGCTTGCCGCTGACGGTGTCCAGCTTCTGTCACCTGCTCAAGGGGCGTTTGTCGGGGCCGGTGGCCGATACAGTGTGCCTTGACTGCGTATCCGCAGGCTCAATTTGGAATATGATGAGCCCCCAGCTAGGTGCTGCGCCTAATCAAGGCCTCTCACTTACAATTATTGTGAAAAATTCTTCAGGCTGACGAGATGAATATGAACGAACCATTAGAGATTTGTTTTAAATCTAATCTTTAACAACATGAGAATGTATAAACCCCCATATTAAATTATATACCCTAATCAACATGTTGAGAATTACAGCTATGAATAACTTTTCTTTCTTTCAGAATGTGTGGTAATAATTTTCGAGTGGCCATTTTTAAAGATGGCGTTGATAATATCGACTTGGAGATGGCTATTTTTTAGGGTTTATTACGTTAATGAAAACCATCTACTCAATATAGGAATTTCGAAAATATTTATATGTTTGAAATATATTTAGTATTTCCAGCAGTCATTTTCCAAGATGGCGCCCAAACTATCGGTAGCATGTCTTCAATATTCAATAATGATGTTTAGACGGTCTTCAACATAATTATTACCAATTTTCATATTTTATGAATAATATACTGTATCTAAATGACATTCCCGGCGGCCATTTTCCAACATGGTGGCCAAACTATCTGATGAATGGCCTCAATATTTTAGTATGTGGTTTACACAGCTCTGATTATAATATCTATCAATTTTCATAATTTTCCAACAACATGATGAAATATACTTTACCTAGCACTCACGGCGGCCATTTTCCAATATGGCGACCAAACTGTCGAACACAGAGCTGTAAAATTTTTCTATGATGCTCATGTGGTCCCAGTCATAATGTGTACTAGTTTTCATAATTTTTGAAGAAGAATGTGGAATACATTGATGCTGGCATTCCCGGCGGACATTTTCAAGATGGCGGCGAAAGCTCGCGATCTACAGCAAGGGACTTTTAGTATATTTTTTGTTGGGTCGAAAATAACACATGTACCAATTGTCATCTTTATGTTCAAATGTTCTAGGTCAAACCCTAAAAGAGCTGGGCTATATTAGTTCCTATAATTTCGATAATTTTCCTATATTTTCCTATTTTTCGAAATTGTAGATATTTTGTGCGCTCTCACTTTTGGTTTTGCTATATATCACTCAAAACATAGAAATTGGACAGAAAGTAAAGCCGATTTCCAATAGCTACTAGCAATCGGCCACCGTGGATTTACAATAAAAGCTAACGCTTCTGTGATTCAGATATTCCGATCTTTTCTTAATTTTTAGTTTAGTATTCCATGAGGTATGTGGCTAAAGCTATGGAAGCCTCTAAAAATATTGGTCACGGAATTCTGTGATCTTTTAAAGTTATAGCATATGTTTCTAAGATTATGCTCCATAAGTATGACACGTCCTATACTTCGAAATGCTAGAGACTTAATGAGAGCTAGTTCGAGAACGACGCGAGAATTGACTACACGCGATTTTGTACTCCATCTTCCTATATAGTCCCTTGTGTCCCATTCGACCGAACGCGTTTCTCATTCAATCGAAAACAGCCCAAATGTGCGGTTTTGGGAAAATATATATCAAAATTTAAAAAGCAAACGTTTTCACTTTTTTTAAAGAATTTTTTTTACCCTACAGTTTTTGTTGTATATATATATTGATACTTGAAATGCAAAATTTAATTTTAAGAGTGATTGATAATTTAGAGAATTGCTAATAAAGGCGGCTTTCTTTACATTAATAATGGCTACTTGTTGCAATTGAATAAGAAAAAGGATAAAACTAGTTACTATAATTGTAGAAATTACTCCTGTAAGATTCGAATAATAGAAGTAACCTAACCTAACCTAACCAAACCTAGCCTAACTTAACCAACCCAAACCTAACCTAACATAACAGTAATGTTTTGGAAAAGGCATATTATTTGAGAAGTCAAAGAAGCTATAAAACATCAATATTTTGGAAAAGTCGTAACATTGTTAAATGATTTATAAAATATTACTAACCTAACTTAACCAAACCAAACCTAACCTAACAGTAATGTTTTGAAAAAGGCATATTATTTGAGAAGTCAATGAAGCTAAACACAAATATTTTGGAAAAGGCGTAGAATAGTTAAATGATTTATAAAATTTTATAAACCTAACCTGAACTAACCAAACTTAAAATTTCCTTCTCTGGGTTTGAACCCGAGCCTCTGAATTAAAAGCCTGATATTCTACCATGCTGCTGCGGTGATTCGAAATCCTCACAGACATTAAATTAACTAATTCCTTCAAATAAATTCCCATTCAGCAGAAACCCGCCATTGGACTGGAAATTTAAATATATTCTCCATAAAAAAACAAAAAGCGGTTTCGGTCCAATGGGACTATACCATATAGTCTGTACTAAGCCTTTGACAGGGCCTCATCAGGCGTCGCTTTACGAGAATCTATGACGTTTCATTTACGTGACTTCGAGACAAGCTATCAGAAACCAGTGACAAATTAATGTAACATATCTTACGAACTTATGGTTATAATTAAACCAAAGTTCCTTTGTAAATCTTGTCTTGTTACTTTCAAAACATTTGCAAGCTATATTTTGCTATTTTTTCAAGAGTAATTCTCTTGTCTTTTCCTGTGTTTTTAATTATACATCTACTGTATATCTATATAAATCATAGTCCCGACTGAATGACAGACTGACTGATAATCAACGCCCAGCCCAAACCGCTGGCCCCAGAAGACTGAAAATTTGGAGAAACGTTACTCGTAAGTAAAAAGCGCGTACTAAGAAAGATTTTTCCAATCCGCCGCCATCTTAATAAACGTAAAAAATCTTCTCTTTTTTTAAGAAAGTCCGCGCGTTTCATCCGATTTTCCAAATATTTAGTACAATGGATTCCTTCAACCTATAGACGGGCTGAATGGTCTTTCGGGATCGATTTGTTGACATAATTTTAAATGGCGGGCAGATATTTAAGAACCCTTCTTTATAGAATAATGTTTGCGTGTAAAGTAATAAAAAATGTCCCGACGAGCTGATGAGCGACGCCGAGTGCCTTCGCTCCTAGGATGCTACAAAAATATTAGTCGAATCAGTAAAATGTACCCATTCTTGAAGGAAGTTCTTACTACACGCAAGCGATGCCGCGGGTAACAGCTAGTCTCCTATAATTTCCTGTAAGTCAATTGTAAGTTTACTATTTTTCTATAACTATTACAAGGCTTTGTTGTGATCACCGTGCCTGTGCACAAAAATATTTCGTAGAGCTGTACACATACAGATACCATAGACTTGTGAAATCATATGTCATAGAATTGAGCACACACTGATGTCATAGACTTACGCACAAACAGATGTCATAAACTTGTGCAAAAAGAGATGTCATATACCTGTACACGAAAATATTCCATACCCCTATGCTCAAAAATATGCACAAGAATATCTCGTACACCAGTGCACAAAAATACTCCTTATTCATTTGCACAAAAATATCCCGTATCCGTTTGCAGAAAAATTTTCTTTAGACCTGTGCACAAACAGAAGCAGTGGCTTTTGCAAAAACGGATTCCTTATGCCTCTGCACAAACCAATTCAGTAGGCCTGTGCACATAAATATACCTTAGACCTTTGCAAAAACAGATACCGTAGACATGTGCACAAACAGATTCCGGAGACTTGTACACAAACGGAAGTCACGGAGTTGTGCACAAACAGATGTCATAGACTTGCGCAAAAAATACATCATAGAATTGCGCAAAAAGTGATGTCATGGACATGTGCACATCAGATTCCATAGACTAGTGCACAAACAGAAGTCTTAGATTTGTTCACAAACAGAAGTCATAGACCTCTGACCAAAAAGATTCCATACCCATTTGCACAAAACAATTCCATACCCATTTGCACAAAACGATTCCATACCCATTTGCACAAAACGATTCCATACCCATTTGCGCAAAACGATTCTACACCCATTTGCGCAAAACGATTCCATACCCATTTGCGCAAAACGATTCCATAGCTATTTGCAGAAAACGATTCCATACCCATTTGCAGAAAACGATTCCATACCCATTTGCAGAAAACGATTCCATACCCATTTGCGCAAAACGATTCCATACCCATTTGCGCAAAACGATTCCATAGCTATTTGCAGAAACGATTCCATACCCATTTGCAGAAAACGATTCCATACCCATTTGCAGAAAACGATTCCATACCCATTTGCACAAAACGATTCCATACCCATTAGCACAAAACGATTCCATAGACCAGTGCACAAAAATATTCCATAGACCTGTGCACAAAAATATTCCATAGACTTGTGCACAAAGCTAAAGGATGATATTATGCAGGCCCCAGTTCTCGCGTTTTATGATCCGACTAAACCAAATGTCGTTTCTGTCGATGCCAGCCAATACGGAATTGGCGCCGTCCTATTGCAAGATAGACTACCTATACAATACGCCTCTACCTCTTTGGCTAAAACCCAACAACTATATGTGCAAATCGAAAAGGAACTGTTAGCAGTAGTTTACGCAGTGGAACACTTCCATTACTAATTTTACCATCTCGTTTGGAACCAAGTCAATGGTTGAAACTGATTACAACCCATTGATCGCCATCGTTACAAACCGCTTAATGTACTATCTCCTCATCTACAGAGACTTGTTTTGCGTCCAGTTAACATATGTCCCAGAACCCCAGATGCACATTGCGGATGCACAGTCGCGCTCACCATCCTCAACCAACGACGTACACCTGGAAGAGCTGAAAGGTCCGACCGCCACCCTCCACTCATCGACGGTGTTATCCACCAAAAAGCTGAACGAGTTTAAACTCGCCACAATCACGGATGAAGAGACCAAAGGCATTTTGCAATATGTCAAGGAGGGATGGCCAAAGCACCAAGCAACTCTTAGACCGGAATTACGGCAATATTGGCCGATAAAAGATGAAATTCACGTAGAAGGAGATCTACTCTACAGAGGTTATAGACTTCTCATACCAAAAATTCTTAGGAAAGAGATCATGGCGCAACTCCACTCCACGGAGCCCCATCAGGGCATCAACTCGTGTGTTAGGAAAGACAAAATTCACGTTCACTGGCCCGGAATGAACTCTGATCTAAAAAAGTACGTCCAATTATGTCAAGTTTGTTGCACCCAGGATAGAGCAAACATTAAGAGTGTTCGTACGGGGACCCCCACCCCGAAAACCGGGGATCCCCGACTTTTTCCTCCGACCCCGGTACCTAACATGTAAAATGTAGTCGGGGTTTTTTCCGGGGTTAGATTTTGGTTAGGTTATTTTTAGCAAATTATTTTTTGTCCTGCGCCAAAACAATCATCTCATTGGTCTCAAATAAGTGCTCCGCTTCTCCTTTATGAAAAAAAGGGCAAGGGGGTAACTAACAACAAACAAAATACAGTAAAAACAGTCACCAAAATTCCAAAGTTCACCATCCTCCCTCTCGTGGATCGGCGGCCCTCTCCCGTCTTTTGTAATGGCAGTGGTCTTTCGTGGGAATCGTAGCTGCGTAGCTCGGAAAGTCGGAATTTATTGGGCTTTTTAACAGTTTCTTGCCTACTAGCTAAGAGTCACTAGCTAAGTGCGATACGAAAATAAAGCTTCTTTCCAAAAACACCCAGAAATTTAACAATTTTTTTTATCATTTCTCCAAAATTTTTCAGCATGCGATGTCTTACCCCGACCCCGACCCCGACTTGTTTTTTTTCGGGGATAACCTGCCCCCGACCCCGACCCCGACCAGTATTAAATTTTTACCCCGTACGAACACTAATTAAGACTACCAGTATACCACATCCAGTACCAAGCAGACCATGGGAAATTGTAGGATCGGATCTCTTTCATCAAGATCAAAAACTAAAGTTGTTATGCGTGGATTACTATTCAAAGTTTATTGAAATCGATGAATTGCTCAATAGATTAAAAATCCGTTTTAAAAGCAATGAAACCTGATTTTTCACGGTATGGAACGGTACAAAGAGTTATTTCGGACAATGAGCCACCATTCAATTATTTCGAGTTTTCCCAATTTCTTATTAAATGGGATGTAGAGCACGCCACATCAAGTCCACACTTTCCAGAATCAAACGGCATGGCGGAAAGACACACAAATTATAAAGAATTTACTTGCCTGAATCCCCATTACTTCCTTCTTGAGCCGTCAGATATGCTAATGGGTCGTCTGACCCGAACACCAAATGAATACTACAAATAAACATTTACAAGGCCCTTCTAGATAAGATCCCACACCCTCCCGTAATGTTAAATGAAAATTCTCAGATTTTCGCCGATTTTCCCCATAGGAATAACATGGGGTTTTTGGTGCTCCTGCACATCGAATCATTTAAAAATTAAAGCGAAGTTACGTTTCGGAATACTTTCAAATTAACAAGTAACTATTCAAGGTGTGCCTTTTTCAAGTTTCATCAAAATTAATTAAGTCTAAGTATGTTAATTTAATTAAAAATGTAAGTACCTCAAAAGCTAAGGCACGATTATTCTACAGCAGACGACGCTAGTTGTTCATTACTCTACAGTAGACGACGCTAATTTGCCATTTCACCGCTTTGAAACTTTAACTTGATATTTTTCAATAAATATAACACTATATTTATTAAAATTTCTCTGGCGGGTCTAATTTTCGTTTAATTATGTGTCTCGGTTGAAATTCTATACTTAAGATACCTTTTTAATTTATATTTTAGATGTTAGTTTCGACCAAGGCTTAAGTTGCCTTACTTAGGCCATGGATTTATAATAGAAGCTTACGCTTCATGGATATTTCACTGTAGCCTTCAGTAGGGCATTTTGATTTTAAACGCATTTATGTCATAAAAATTCGCGCGGGTGGGGACTGGGGGGTCTGATGACGTAGAAATTGAGGCAAACCTTTTCTTTCGGCGCGCGTGCGCGCGCGCGCTTTTCTAAAAGTAATTTCGCGTGCGCTATTAAAAATTACTACTCGATCACGTGAAAAACTTCAACCCCCCTCTGAATTTGCCTCAAATTCTACGTCACAAACGCGCTTGCCAGGCTGGTACTATTTCAGACGAGGAATAAATGTTGTGCGCGTTTTAAGGTGAGTGAAATATCAAGAAAGCGTAAGCTTCTATTATAAATCCATGCTTAGGCAGACTATTGAGTGAGTCTATGCATGGGCAAAGAATAGTAAGAGGACTAGGCAGTCGCAAGCTTCTACGCGCAAACGATTTCGTCTTTCTAAAAAAACAGTCTTCCTATATCAGTGGAGGTTAAAATAGGGGAGAAACCGGAATTGGGGTCAAGCATTTCCGGCTACGGCCAACTTTGCGCGATCTCGGTTGGCCGTATTTCAGAGTATTGCCTTTTAAATATGGCGGTTTTCTGAATCCCGAATTTATCTTGTTTAATCCCAAACCAAAAATAGTTAAACGGTACAGGAAAGGGTAAAGTTTAGTATTTAAATTTTTCAAGATGGTTAAAAACAAGCTCTGCGCTTTACCTAACTGCAATAGTGATAGTCGCTTCTTTTATAAACCGTACATGAAAGGTGTTGAGTTCATAGCGTTTCCTAAACTAAAAACTAAGCCTTTGCTATGCAAACAATGGGTGGATTGGCTGGCTAAATTTAGGCCAGGGTTTAATGTTAGTGATGTGAAGTATCATACATTCATCTGCTCCAAGCATTTGAGGGATGAATTTTTTAAAACCCAAGACTGGCTAAATCCAAGAACTCAGGCTCCTGGTGAGTATTAAATATTTTATTGACTCTCAACATAATTTGTTACTGATATGTCTTTATTACATTTTAAAAGCTTTGACAATTATGAAACCTTCAGTTTCTATCTTGACAACCCCATTGAGATCGTCATCAGTCACTAAAACACCTATTATGGACACGGGGACCCCAGATTCTCTGCTCATGACTTCGGAAGCATGTCCAACTAACAGTTCAAATATTTTAAATAAAACACCTGTTGCAAGTGAAAGAAAATCTCTACCCAGAAAATCAATATTCATGACTCCAGTTTCAAGTCAAACGTTGAACACGCAGGCTTCAGATTTTCTTTGCGATAGAACAGTATTAGCAGTGAGTTATGAAGATACACTTGTTATAATTAAATAACCAACGCTAGATTAAGGCGAGCTAAGTCGTCTAGTTCTATTTAATGAATAACAAGTAACAAAAAAAAAGTACAACAATGCAGTGCGTATCTTGACATATTTTTACATAGATGTCGCCACGTCTATAAAGTTCATTTGATCGATAAGACCGCGCAATTTTAAATCTTCAATTCTCACAACACTCTCAAACAATTCTGATTTTATTGAGAATTCCAATGTTGATGGACAAAAGGAATTGGAAATAAGCCGTGCTGTAAAGAAAACACACTCTGTGGCCAGCCCTTTACCCAAACCACAATCTCTTCTCAATCATGATAATGTAACAACATCAACAAGTGGTTTGATCGATGAAGGAATTGAAGGCTCTAAACCTAACTCATCGTCACCAGTTGATATTACAGCTAATCCAAGGCAAATTCTGAAGATTCCGGGTTCATATTTATCAAACCAAAAACTCAGGAATCTGTTTTCCTTATACGACTTTCCCAAAGAGTGGTCCATTGCGGAAATTGACGAGGGTTTGAAAATATGAAAAATCAATTATAATACCGGTGGGGTTATAATTTTAATAACTATTAGTCAAGAGTTGGACTTATCTCTTCAAATTCTGAATGAAACTATAAAAGAGCACACTTTACTACCAAACTTAGTAATCAAATTATCGTGTCTAGATGATTTCACCAAATTATTGGATAAACTTTCTTCTCTAAAAGTCTGCCAAGGAAGTCGTGATGAAGTATACAAAAATATTTTCAAGGAAAAAGTTGTTCCTAATGGCAAATTTTGTTGGTTTACGGATGCGATCCGTCATAAAAAATGCTGCCTACTTTCGCAAATGAAAATTTCCGTGGCGAGATTTTTAGGAGAAAAAAGCAGAAAGATAGAATTTCTTCTTTCAAAAGCCTAAGCCAGTCTGAAATTATCCGCGAACTTAAAAATAGTAAATCAAAGGAAATAAAGCTGAAAAGAAAACTTAATCGGAGGGAGAAAAAAATTGGTAAATTGATCATGAAGATTGGAGAGACTGTCAGCCCTAAAGGAGAAGAATGGCTCAAAGATGTCATCCACAAAGGATTAGACGAAGAAAATGTTGAGTTCCCTAATCTTTTCTTATGTACTCAATTGAAAATGAGCCAGTTGAATAGTAAAAAAATGAGGAGATGGCATCCACTGGTGATTCAGTGGTGTCTTTTTATGTACCATAAATCACCAGGTCTCTATAAATCCCTCGAATTCTTCTGGAATCCTCCACTTACCTAGCTATAAAACTTTGTTGCGGATCACGGGTGATGAAGGTCGAAAGCCAAGTTTTCAACCAGCAATGTTTATTAAACTAGCACAACACGCCAACATCACGTCACTTGCGGATTATCAAAAATACTTCTCCTTGCTCATTGATGAGATAGTAACAAGACGGGTGATTTAATCGGCTATACAAATGTTACGGATCCCTTCGATAAAATGGCAGCAATTGAAAACGATTTATTTCATACTAAAGTTAAACTTGTTGCAACTCATGCGTTGGTTTTCATGGTTAGGGGTGCTACAACGAATCTGAAATTTGCTTTGGCACATTTTCCTACTCACTGCTTATGTGGTGATGAACTACATTTCCTAGTTTGGCGATGTATAGCTCTTATGGAGCTAAAAGGATTTAGAATGATATCAGTTATTGGAGATGGTGCTTCTACAAATAGAAAAGTGTTTACCAAACACCAAGGTGCAGATGGTTCTCATCGCTGCATTAATGTACATGCTATGGATGAGGAGCGCTACATATATTTAATTTTTGATCCTCCGCATTTAATAACAAGATGGCCCAAGGGCTGGGCCTTAATAGTAATTTTACACGGCTCACGTGACCCCCCGTATAGTTGATCTCCAATAAATCGTACAACTAAAAACATTTCTGAAACACAATCGTGTATCCCTTTAATTTCTAATAACGTCACATTTCAAATAATATTAATGAAACTAAATTGTGCACCCCACTAAAGTATAATTTTTAAAAACCATACGAATCAAATAATGTATTTAAACAAAATCCTGGATCCCCTAAACCAGAAATCACTATGACCGTAAAGCTTCCCCTCTATTTTACGAAACCTAACCTAACCATCCAGCATAATCTCTGATGTATCACGCGCACAAAGTGCAGTAGTGCACGAAAATTATCATCTTGTTTCCCTTCACTCAAAAAAGCCCGCGAGATTTAAACTACCTTTCTTTCCTCTCTCTCCGAGCGGGATGCCCCCTCTCCCTCTTCCCCCTCTCACTAATATACCAGGCAGGCAGTTCTCTCTCTACGCGGAGCTTCGTATCGCCACCGCGTACGCTAGCGATCTCTCTCTCTCATCGTAAGCGTACGTTTCGCGGACGCGACCGGTTTCCCTCTCTCTCTCATCGTAAGCGTTCGTTTCGCGGACGCGTCCGGCACAGGGACAGGGACAGGGGTTTGGTGCCCTTTCTTAAATTTTACCGGAATTAAAATTCCGTGTAAAATTAAAAACGGTGCGAAACTGCCTTCTAAACAGCCGAGATGGTTGTCGCTTTAGGTTAATGTATAAAAATGGCCAGGGTTTGGTTTGGACTACAATTATCAAATTGTTTGAAGTGGAACGGAGTAGGTCAACGTTACGAAAAGCTTACAAATTAACTGATGATCATGTGTTCCCTACGCCTCAGGCTAAGATGAAAGTAAAACTTGCTACTCAAGTACTTAGTGGTTCAGTTGCGAATGCAGTTGAGGAGGAGTTTGGTGCATCTGTGTCCGAAACAACGCTATTCCTCAGAACATTCAACCAGTGGTTCGACTGCATGAATGTTACCAATTTTAAAGAAGGATACTTTACAAGAAATAATTGGGTGAACTCTTACCGAACCCCAAATGATTTTAGGCTGAAGGTAATTTTAGAAAATACTAATATGAAATGAAAACATAGTTGAGCATTTTCATTTCTTACAGTGGCTCAGAGAAGACTTCATGCAATACCTCACTGACTGGGAAGAGGATGTGCGTCAAAGAAAAACATTCGAAGGAAAACCTTTCTCAAATGAGGCAAGAAAGAAGATGTTACTGAGTCAGGAGACATTATCAGGATTAAAACAGACAAGTGAGGGTTTAAAACTAAAAACCTAACAGGGTTGCCAAGGAATTTTAAGATTCAAATTCCCTGACTTTTTTTGCCTAATGCCAGACTTTTCAGGTATAGCCTGACCTGTGGTAACCCTGCCTAATATTATTAATGAAAAATAATTATATTGGTTCAAATGATATTTTTATAGCCAAAGCTATGGTGCAAATTATTCCATTTTTGCTTTCTAAAGGCGCCAAGTTTGTATTGTCAGAAAACTTCAATCAAGATCCGTTGGAAAATGAATTTAGTAGACACAGACAAGCCTGTGGTTCTGGACAAAATCCAACTTACCAACAGGTGTGCACTAATGGTCCTAAACTAGTAGCAATCAAGAGTGGGAATATAAAAATTAAAGCTTTGGGAAGGAATTGTAAATAGATGTGTTTTTATAATTATGAATCTTAGTCATTGTATGAAATTTTATTTTTTAATCTGCTTAAAATAAAAGCAATTTCATTTTGTCACTCCTAACTTAGGAACTTTCATTTAACAACAAACAGAACATAATAAATAATACAGAGTGGGGGAGGGGAATCACATTTTATTAGAGGCGCAGTTGCTAATATCGGAAAGTTGTTGCCGTAAAGCTTTCTTTGATCTAGCTTCAGCATTTTTATGACGTTGTTCCTCCTTCATGTCATCTTTTTCATTTTTTACGTGTCCATTGGCCACCGTATTTATAAATTTAGAAAGCATTTTGTCAAACAACTTTGTTTGAAGCTCATTTGAAATACGACAAGAATCTCAAATTTGTTTCCAATGTGACTGAATAGCTTCGTCCCTTATGATCAGATCTTTCACTTTTCTCGTCCTATCTAACTGCTGCTTATTTTTCTTACAAAACAGATCCGTAATAATATTATGAATTTTCGAGAAGAATTCTAAGCTATCTTTCCTTGCGTAGATTAGGGCTCCCCGATCTTGCATCTCAGTCCATTTCTTAATTTGGCATACTACACAATCCTTATCATCTTTATCACAGGACATTGCTTTGAATATTGCACAGCCTTCTTGTGTTTTTTGAAAGGACCTCAAAAGTGTTCCCACAACGTAGAATAAGGCTCCGTCATTTCCTTTTTTATCGTGCAGCGGAACTTGAGGGGCAGCCTCACCAAACCTCAAACCTTTTTCTAAGATGTGTATAAGGAAAAAATGGACTGCTCTGGTCTTTAGAAAATCAGATATTAGCGGTTCCTGTTTATATTTGCAAAAGTAGTTATTACTATTAGATCTCTGGGGGTTCGTATAGACGTATTAAAATAAAGTACCGGCTAGACTTACAGTTACACTTGACATTGTGGACAAAATATCATTCATGAATCTTAGAGATGATTTTATGTCTTCACTTTTTTGAACATATCGCTCTTCCGGTGTCTTGGTGAATAGCTCCTTTAGATGCGACTTTAGAGCAAATATAGTTTCATTGTTTTTTAATTTTAACGCCAAAGTAAAACTGTGGAACTATTATCTTCCACTTCCATTTCATCAATAGCAGTTTGTACTGCTCCGATTGCATAATTAACAACATAATCAAACAATAGATCATAGTCCTCTAAACCAACGATTGTGGCGTTTAATCTCTTCGGTACTTTGATAGCAGCTTCTTCTTCTTTATCACATTTAATTTTATTCACTGTTTTCTTCTTTGGTTTTGTTTGTTTCGGTGAAGCAGCTTCTTCTTCTTTATCACATTTAATTTTTTTCACTGTTTTCTTCATTGGTTTTGTTTGTTTCAGTGAAGCAGCTTCTTCTTCTTTATCACATTTAATTTTTTTCACCGTTTTCTTCTTTGGTTTTGTTTGTTTCGGTGGGGTAATTTCATTACATTGACTTGGCCCTGGTTTCATATTGTCTTCATCCATAAAATTGTCATCAAAAAGTTTGTCACGAGCTGCTATTAAATCATCACAGGCGCTATCTGATTCTGAATCTGTTGAAAACAAGCGGTTTCTAATTAGATAATAAGCTTTGTGATGAGATAATCGAATTAAAATGTGAACCTCACCTGCGTCAATAACACGGGGATGATGTTTAATCCCCAAAGTTGAAAAGGTATTAAGACTAAACATTCTAAAATAAACAATTTTTATTGTTTACAAGCGTTTAATATCTTAAATTAAAAGTTAATACTCACTTTATTTTTAATTAAATTTGTATGATACTTCTCGGCTGAGCGTGACAGTCTGACAGAGTGACTGAAGTAGTCAGCTCAGCTGCTCTTAGGCCTTGTCACACTCGCGCATGCGCTGAAGTGGGAATTATAATTTCCGGATTTTTGTGCCACGTGATTTGACCCCAAAGAGTGACGAAGTTCCGCTTTCCGATAAATTGAGCCGATAGATCGCGCTACTAGTGGCCGTTTTTTCCGTTGGACGCCTTTTCGCGACCCTGCCTAGTCCTCTTACTATTCTTGGTCCATGGTCTATGCAATGGGTGATTGTAAAAGCTTGAAGGTTAGATGGATCAGTATGATACTTCTCGGCTGAGCGTGACAGTCTGACAGAGTGACTGAAGTAGTCAGCTCAGCTGCTCTTAGGCCTTGTCACACTCGCGCATGCGCTGAAGTGGGAATTATAATTTCCGGATTTTTGAGCCACGTGATTTGACCCCAAAGAGTGACGAAGTTCCGCTTTCCGATAAATTGAGCCGATAGATCGCGCTACTAGTGGCCGTTTTTTCCGTTGGACGCCTTTTCGCGACCCTGCCTAGTCCTCTTACTATTCTTGGTCCATGGTCTATGCAATGGGTGATTGTAAAAGCTTGAAGGATAGATGGATCAGTGTTGGAAATTAGGATTATTTTTAAAACTGGAACTGTGGCCTAGGTATTTTAATTAAAATAACTGGCCACGGTGCCACTCACTGTAAACGTACAAGGGCAGTGAACGCAATGTCATGGATAACCGTTCCAAATTAGGGCAGCTGACCCTACTTGTCAAGAGGTTTTCCTGTGACAAAGTGTAACGTTAAAGCCAGATGCCCACTGAGAAATTTTCTTGCGGCTCACGCTCTTGCGTTAATTGAAATATATAGGCGCAAAAACTATTCAGTGGGCGTCCGGCATTAGTCATCTTCATCTCTTGATTCTAAGGCAACAATTTAGTTCCATAACTTTTCGGGAGACTACATAGTAGTAAGGCAACTTCTTAAAAATTTTCCGCTAATTCTCTCAACCGATGAGCAATATCTACCACGTTGTTGAGGTGCGTTTCCATATAAGCTGACTCAGTCAACTGACTCTAGTTCTATCTAGTAGGAATACCTTGCTGCATAGAGTACATTTTCCGTGGTACTCTCTTAACGCTATCCAAACCTCTATTGTTGTGCCATTGTCTCTAGTATGCATTATCTTAAATTAAAAAGCCCATGGTTGCTCTTGCTTAATTATCCGCTTTTGACAAAGCGGTTATCTTTTCTTCAGGTGGATCTTCAGTGACTACGTGCCGGAGATCTTCCTTTAAATAAGAACATTTCCATCTTGAATTTCCAGGTTTGGAAGTTAGATCCATTTAAACTTTTCCATGGCCAACTTGGATTACCTTCCTTTGGGGGTAGAAGGCCTGCCAGCTCTACTCGAGCCCCATGTTAAAAAACGACTAGAAAGCCAAAGCGCACCTATTTCCGACTTTCGCCGTTATGTCCGGTACCAACCCAGCTTTCCTCGTAATGTTTTCCCTATGGTAAAAATATTTCGAAAGTGGACTCGGTTTCCGAGAATTTTAAATATATTTACCGATTATATTCGTGGTATAATTTTAAGCGATAAGTCATCATTTTCCGTCCGTTAGTTGGGGAATAATGAACGTCCCAGTTTAGAGTTAGTTTTACAAGGATGATGAGGGAGAATAAAAAATCTGATAGAAATAGGCGCTATCTGAGGAACAGCTCATGTCCGGTGGGACGCTAGAAATTGGGGGAGGAATGCTCAGAAAAATGGCGGGTAGTCTATTTCAAAGGAAAAAGTAGGCCCCCAATTTCTTCAATCCCAACGAACCTGAGCTGTTTCACAGTTAGGGCACCTATTTCTCTCAGATTTCGCGTTTACCTCCATCAACCTTGGTTTTCAAGGCCGGAAATAAAATAAGCCTTAGTCAATTTCCCACCATTTCGATAACGAATTTTAAATGAAGTTTCGTACTGCAGCGTTTTCACTAGTCACCTCTCCGAGTGACGATTACGCCACGGTATTACATTGGACGTGTCTGTTAGTGCGTCTGTCACTGCGTTCGCCGTTGGCAGATAAGAGCAAACGTGTTTGCAGAAAGCAATACCGGCTTCTTCACCATTATCATCGTTAGGGTTTAGATGTACGCGGCGATCGGCTAGACGAGAAACGTCAAGTCTCCCAATGGCAGGGCTTCCACCAAATTTTCACGCAATTGCAAGTTTTCTTATTACTGAAAGTGAATCAATCGCTTTATATAAACTAAATTTCCCAAAATTGTTAAAGAGGCATACGCTTGAATTCAAACGTCAACAATAGCTATGTTTAAAATGTTTTTAGGAATAAAGTTTTATAGAGAAATTTAACTAGAATTAAGCTAAATTAATGATGATTAAAATAATTAATTTCAATTACATTTATTAAATGATTCAAGAAAAACCTCTTAATTGCTTCTCGACTCGGGGAGGTTTAATTTGGATTCCCAACTTCTTTATTATCCGCAATGAGAAGTTTTTAAACGTAAATATTTGTCATTCATGTCATGCATGGCCTTGATTTAAAATTAACCTGCAAAATGGTGGTCATTTCCTTTAAATAAATATTTGAAATGCACGGACGTTATTCCACAAGGAAGCTTTTTTTTTCACTTATGAAAAACGTCCGTGACAAATTTTACCCTTTTAGGTAAAGTGGTTTGGGCGTTGATTATCAGTAAGTCAGGACTTCGAATAGGCCTTTCCGAAAAAGTATTAGCCCGGGGCATCTTGTTTAAAGGGTCCCGCGCATATCAACTGGATAAACGGAACTGATACCATGAATCTATATAACTATGAATATACAGCTCTATCATATGCCCCTTCTATCAAGTCGATTTGGTTTGGGTTTTACCCTCCTAGCTTTGACGCGTTTTGCGTAGCTCTAATATCCAATCACAAAACAAGAGGAAGTGACGATTCGAATTTACACTCCCCCTCCCTTTTCCCGCTCCTAATACTAGCAGAAACGTAACTGATGTCTTCTTTCGCTAAGCCCCGCCCAAACCTTATCGAGAGGTTAGACAGCGTAACGCAGCTGTATATTCATAGTTATATAGATTCATGCTAATACGACATCGGGTGCCTTCAGGCGCTGGATTTTTGGGATATAGTTACTTAGCGCTTTCTTTAACCGTTATAAACGTATCTGTAAATTAATAAAAACTGTCTTTGCAGACAAAGACTTGAAAAAGTAGGTGATAAGTTTATAAATTAATTGCCTGAAGTAACAGATATTAAAATTTTAACTTTTGAAGACATGATTATAAAACATTTAATATTTGAAAAAAATTCTTATCTTAGTTTTTTTCACCAAAATACCTTTAGTAAAAATATTTCATTATGAAATATCTGCATCGTTTTAAAAACACATATGCATTTTACTTTCTATTAAAAATGTACAGTTAGGTTTGAGTATTCGGCTCATAAAGGAGAATAAAATGTACTAAAAATCTTTGATAGCTGATAAAATAAATTTAGTATTAAGACCTAACAAAACGTGTTCGTTAATTTTAAGTTTTCGAAGTACCAAACATGAACGTGTTGTATAGCTCTCAAAAGATCACGATCAAGGTACAGATCTTTTCGAATTTAATAACTATATCACAGTCAAACGGCCTATGTTATATTCCGCTTCGCAATATTTTCAATATTAAAATATCAAAAATTATATTCAACAAATTAAATTTTTGTTATTAATAAATAAAAAAAAAACACTGGTATAAAGCTAGTATCCAAAATCCCTTAAAATATTCTTGGAAATGCCATTTTTTCAAAAATTATTATTAAGAGCAAAATACTTGTTTAAATAATGTTGAAAAATATTTTCGCCAAATTAAATTTTGGTGAAAAACACTAAGATGAGAATTTTTTTCAAATATTAAATGTTTTATAATCATGTCTTCAAAAGTCAAAATTTTTATATCTGTCACTTCAGGCAATTAATTTAAAAACTTATCTCTTACTTTTTCAAGTCTTTGTCTGCAAAGACAGTTTTTATTAATATCTGGACTTCAGTCTTAATATTAATAAAAGTTGTTTAGAAACTAACGTTTTAAACCTTAGGAGAGAAAAGCAGGAGCTCCTTTTAAGGGTTTAGCGTGTCCATTGTTTAAAATTTCATCCTGACTGGTTGACATGACAATCAACGCCCAGTCCAACTCAAATAGCTTTCCCTTCGTTTCCACAGTGGAAAGTTACCCTTGATCGCTAACCTAGTTCAATTACCCTTGATCGCTAACCTGGTTCAATTACCCTTGATCGCTAACCTAGTTCAATTAACCTTGATCGCTAACCTAGTTCAATTACCCTTGATCGCTAACCTAGTTCAATTACCCTTGATCGCTAACCTAGTTCAATGAACGTTGATCGCTAACCTAGTTCAATCACCCTTGATCGCTAACCTAGTTCAATTACCCTTGATCGCTAACCTAGTTCAATTAACCTTGATCGCTAACCTAGTTCAATTAACCTTGATCGCTAACCTAGTTCAATTAACCTTGATCGCAAACCTAGTTCCATTAACCTTGATCGCAAAACCTGGTTCAATCGCCCTTGATCGCTAACCTAGTTCAATCACCCTTGATCGCTAACCTAGTTCAATTAACCTTGATCGCTAACGTAGTTCAATCACCCTTGATCGCTAACCTAGTTCAATTACCCTTGATCGCTAACCTAGTTCAATCACCCTTGATCGCTAACATAGTTCAATTAGCCTTGATCGCTAACCTAGTTCAATCACCCTTGATCGCTAACCTAGTTCAATTAACCTTGATCGCTAACCTAATTCAATTAACCTTGATCGCTAACCTAGTTCAATTAACCTTGATTGCAAACCTGGTTCAATCACCCTTGTTCGCTAACCTTGTTCAATCACCCTTGATCGCTAACCTAGTTCAATTAACCTTGATCGCTAACCTAGTTCAATTAAAGGTAGCGTCGGCGAGGTTTATTACCGATCTAGAACGCTAGATGGCGCTCGCGTTGGGGGCGGTGGCCTAAAATTTGAAAAAAGGACCATACCCTACGAGTGGATGAATCGCGTCACGTGGGTTAAAAAGACTCTATTTGCCCCTCAACCTGGACTCCACGTATCAATATAAATGAAGTTCGCCTAGAGCGCAAAACCTTGCAGTCCATTTTGAACCCCTTTTCCTCATTCTTTCGTGACAGCGAGGAGCGGTTTTTCTTTTTCGCACCTGGGAACTTCTTTTATTCTTGGAATTTTTCTTTTTTTTTGTACTATGCTGTTATAGTCATAGGAGAGGGGAAATTCGCGAAATTGAGAAATCATTCGACTTGGTTTGGTTGGGGGCTTGGGGCCGGGCGCGTTTAGCGATCGGTTAGGTATCTTTCTTAGGGACGGGATTTCAGAAAGACGGTTAGTAAGAAACGAATTGAGCTTTCTTCATATCGCATGAAGTCAATTGTGTTCGGAACTGTTTTATATGAAGATGATAGGTAACTATTAATAAAAGCATCAAAACTATATCCATGCCTGGTTTTAATTCATGCTTTGTTTTATCCGGATAATTATTTTAGTGGTGTTTGGTAATGAACATCAAAAATAAAATGAGGTAAAAATCGAATGTTAAGTTTGACCAATCTAAAAGATTAGTGACTAAACATTTTGTGACTTTTATATAGTACGTATACACCAGGACGTTACTGATAATTTAACAGGACGTGTGAATAATGTTTGAAATTATTGAGGTGGGAGAAGTTGCTCCCTCTCTCAGCTTTATCTTCAGTGCCATGTTTTGATTGTGAGGCATTCTACGTCAGCCAAGATGGTCAAACTGTACTGTAGCCTTTCTCCCTGCAGCCTCTTGGCTTAGTAACACTGGGAGAACCAAAATGAAATTGAACTGGGTTACTGGACGCTTGGCAAAATTTAAATGAACGCTCGCGATATTTTAAATGGACACTCGCGATATTTTAAATGGACACTCGCGATATTTTAAATGGACACTCGCGATATTTTAAATGAACGCTCGCGATATTTTAAATGGACACTCGCGATATTTTAAATGGACGCTCGCGATATTTTAAATGGACGCTCGCGATATTTTAAATGGACACTCGCGATATTTTAAATGGACACTCGCGATATTTTAAATGGACACTCGCGATATTTTAAATGGACACTCGCGATATTTTAAATGGACGCTCGCGATATTTTAAATGGACGCTCGCGATATTTTAAATGGACGCTCGCGATATTTTAAATGGACGCTCGCGATATTTTAAATGGACGCTCGCGATATTTTAAATGGACACTCGCGATATTTTAAATGGACACTCGCGATATTTTAAATGGACGCTCGCGATATTTTAAATGGACACTCGCGATATTTTAAATGGACACTCGCGATATTTTAAATGGACGCTCGCGATATTTTAAATGGACACTCGCGATATTTTAAATGGACGCTCGCGATATTTTAAATGGACACTCGCGATATTTTAAATGGACGCTCGCGATATTTTAAATGGACACTCGCGATATTTTAAATGGACGCTCGCGATATTTTAAATGGACACTCGCGATATTTTCAATGGACACTCGCGATATTTTAAATGGACGCTCGCGATATTTTAAATGGACGCTCGCGATATTTTCAATGGACACTCGCGTTATTTTAAGTGGACACTCGCGATATTTTAAGTGGACAGTCGCAATAGTTTGAATATTTTTTCAAACTTCGTATTTATAAAAACTTTTTGAGGATACAGTGTATAGACTAATGGTGGTAGAGAGGGGTGAAAACCGTGTATCCCTCCCTCTGGGCGCGCTTTTGTAAGAGAGGATACTGTACGCGCCCAGTAGGGGCATGACACTGAGCTAAGAGATAGGAGGTATGCCGTTTGCATAGGTAGTACTGCCATTACTCTATATCGGGCCTGACTTCAGTCTTACAACATCAGAGCCAGTTTGTGTACCTGTACATGTATATAGACAAGCCTTTAGCAACTAGGGTTTTCTATACAATGTTGTGATTCTTTCTCGTATAACCGTGCCTAATCATAGAGCTGTTAAACTGGCAGCTTCAAGAGGGAAAGGGTGTAGCGCTTCAAACTATTGTATCTATAAATCGAGACAGGTTTGGGGGAGAATAGGTAGGCTTAAGACATTTTCTACGATTTAGGAAAGGAGAAAAAACTTATGCGTCATGCACTGCACAGCCTTAGACCATTGTTGGGTATTGTACAACCTTAGCACATTGCAAAATAATTTTGGTCTTTGTTAGCAACATCGAATGATAGATAATACCAGGTGGTAATTAGCAAAGGAGATGTATGTATTCATCCTCATTGGCATTAAGGGGTAGTATGGACTGGTACTTGCTTCGTTACTTTGAGTGGGGTAAGGGTGTGATGGTGTTGGAAAATTTTTGTGCCGGCTCGCTAAAAGCAAGGAGGATGAATAAGAGAGAAGACTCGTTTTGGAAATGTGGAAATAAAAACATGCATCGGCGCGTAACCCGTTGGTAAAGGCGCATGTCACGTGATCGTTCTTGCAAACGAGGAATATTCAAAATTATAAACAAGCTGATGAGGCTAGAAAAAGGGGGCTTGAACGCATGGGCGAGAACGTACGCTCTCTTGCCGTGAGGGGGTCGTGATAATCATGGTAACTGGGGAACGCCACAGTGTAATTTTATGAACTGCGGACTACGTGCATTTTGTCTGACTCTGAACCTCCTCTCTTATAAATCCGCCTTGCTACCTACCGTATAGACCATTTCGGAAATTAAATACGGTACCATTGCGGTATCCTCCTTGGCGCCAAGAAACCCCACTAGATTCAGTGCGAGTTGGCTAGCCTCCCGCGAGCAGTGAACTCGGGCTCATTCTGGCGTCTCTTCTTGGCGCGAGGGAGAATACCCCAATGGCCGCCTCTCCCTTGTGGGTTGGTTACTCAGTATTTATATTCCGAAATTTTCAATAGTTTGTAGGTAAAGGGGGTCTGTAAACCAGAAATGTGGTTTTATTTTTGTTTGGGTTCTAAGAATTCCCTCCAGATCCATGAATGTATACCATTTCTCAGTCTTGGCGGATGGTGTTAATTTCGGGAGGGTAATTGAGGTTTTCCTACCCTTTTCTTAGTATCAACTCTGCTTTAAAGTGAAATTCCGGGTGGCTAGTGCTTCCCAAACACACCCATAATATCGGCCGGTTCTGACATGTCTACCTTGAATACAAGTTCATTCGTTCATTATTTTAAAAGGAGATAAAAGAAATGTTTAGGTGCATTGGAATGTGGTCACCGAAGAAATGGAGATAGAATTCAGTCTCGTCGAGGGGCTACTCACTATTATGGTTACTGCAGTGATTATAACATTATTTAATCGCCACTTGTACCCAGAACAACTCGCCAATTACACATGGCAAAGGTAATTATAAAGCGATTAACGAGTCATTTCATTTCAGAAAGAAGTATGTTCGAAACACTTCGCAATTATCACACGATATAAGGAATTAGATCGGGATAACCAAATCATTTCACGTCAGGTGTTCACAGGATATAAAGAAGGATCACGTCCCTTTCGTTTGAAGAACGTTCAAACCAATGTACTTTTTCAGTTTTTCCAAGAAATAAATAAAAATGCTCATTATATACTCTTGTTCAACCTCACTTGACAGTATTGTAAAAGTTGAGGAGCATTAGCCAATATATAATGGCAAGTACGGTTTCTCAAGTGCGGATAAACAGGAGTATAGATATTTGTCTCCATAGTTTCATTTTAAGTTAAAAATATCGAATCGAAAAAAATAGTGAATCTTTATAAAAGACCTTTTTATTCAAAGCTACAAGCCTTTAGCACATAGAGAGTGAGAAAATGGATTGAAAGGCGTGTGTATGGCATTGGGAAAAGGGAATAAAGGAATCAACTATAGGTGATTGGTTGTCAAACTATTCAGGTGGTCGAAGCTACCCTGCCCTTATTTGAAAAAAAGGGTTGGGGAGGTACCTCCTTCTTACAGAGAAAAAACTTAATAGTATTGCAATGTTAGGGGGTTTCAGGTTAAACCTTTGCCCTCTTAAAACTCCGAACCCCTTCTTGGTACCGCAGTCCCCAGGATAATCATGGCAGTAAGACTATAGAGTAATGGCACCTCCCTGCCTTTGGCTACGTTACGCTCTATGAGAAATTAACATGGAGTGCCACTACTCTATATAGGGGCAAAAAGAAAACCCAGTCTGGCGTTTTTCGTCCCCCCGTTTAACATTCTTAAGCTATCCCTACCATCAACGGTCACGTGGCGCGGGCATCATCCATGGGGGAGGGGGGGGGGTTTGGCGAACCTAAAGGAAGCGTGGCTTCGTCGTTGGTGCGGTAACGGATGGGGGAAAGGGGGAGTAGAAAATTCGTTAGAAATAAACTGAGTTGCAAGCTTTTTCGCCTAGGTGGCAGCACATTTTCTCGGCGTTTGGAGCTACACAGGAAAGTTTCACTAAAGGGACGCCAACCGAGCAGAGTTCCCCTTTAACCTTGATCGCAAACCTAGTTCAATTAACCTTTATCGCAAACCTAGTTCAATCACCCTTGATCGCTAACCTAGTTCAATCACCCTTGATCGCTAACCTAGTTCAATTAACCTTGATCGCTAACCTAGTTCAATCACCCTTGATCGCTAACCTAGTTCAATCACCATTGATCGCTAACCTAGTTCAATTACCCTTGATCGCTAACCTAGTTCAATCACCCTTGATCGCTAACCTAGTTCAATTACCCTTGATCGCTAACCTAGTTCAATTACCCTTGATCGCTAACCTAGTTCAATCACCCTTGATCGCTAACCTAGTTCAATTAACCTTGATCGCAAACCTAGTTCAATCACCCTTGATCGCTAACCTAGTTCAATCACCCTTGATCGCTAACCTAGTTCAATTACCCTTGATCGCTAACCTAGTTCAATCACCCTTGATCGCTAACATAGTTCAATTACCCTTGATCGCTAACCTAGTTCAATCACCCTTGATCGCTAACCTAGTTCAATTAACCTTGATCGCTAACCTAATTCAATTAACCTTGATCGCTAACCTAGTTCAATTAACCTTGATCGCTAACCTAGTTCAATTATCTTTGATCGCAAACCTGGTTCAATCACCCTTGAACGCTAACCTAGTTTAATCACCCTCGATCGCTAACCTAGTATAATCGTCTATAAAGGCGGTATAATTGGGGTGAAACAACTACCTAACCCATACCACTAAAAACTCGTATGTTCCGCAGTTTAAGGGAAAACAACGCAATTTAGAGTATGTAATTAAAATTAAGAAAAACAATACTTCGACTTAATTGTTTTTAAAGAAACTTCAAAAGGCCCCAGTTTAATGTTCGACCTTTCATTTATAACCGTTTTCAGACCTATCGAACAAATAGTCTTCAAACAAGATGGCCCCGGCCATATTAACGTTTTGCCTTGGCTAGCTAAATTTATTGTAAGGTGACCCCGGCCTATATACTTTACGGTTAATTTTTTTCCTTTAGATATCAAATATAATTCCAATTATGAATAAAAATAATCTAGCTTGATTTTGGGTTATAGATTATGAAACAAGTAAATAACCAACTTCTGTCCTATGAACTGGAACAATTTTCTTGATATTTTTGTTGCAAACCTAATATTTGTGGGAAAATTGATGCGTTTGGGTACTAAAATTATTCATTGATTGCACGCTTATAGCAATATGCAACAAGCGCTTAGAATTAGCCCCGAGTCATGTTCTCTTGAAACTTGAAGCAATAGAAATGAAGTAATTTGCATAAGCCCTAAAGAACAACGCTAGACGGGACACGGAAACGGATGGTGGAGATAAAGAACAGAGAAAATCGTACTGAAGGCAGGCCCGATATATATTACCGCCAAAATCAACCTCGTTCCTTTTTGTTTATGATGTACTAAGCGTTAATTAATCAGAGAAGCTGGAACCGAAAAAACTTACAAAAATCTCATAATATTTGTGCCAAAAAAGTTAATTTAAATACAATTTTATATATTTTAATTTAGTATAAAAATATTTTAGAACTAAAAATGGGGTTGAAGGGACACCCAGCCTGCCAGCCAGGGTCGGACCAATACTTTCCGAATCTCTAAAACGCGCGAAAGTAAAAACTTAGTAAGGAAATAATTTATAAATAAAAATGTGGTTGAAGGTACGCCCAGCCTGCCAGGCAGGGTCGGACCAATACTTTTCCGAACCTCTAAAACTCGCGAAAGTAAAAACTTAGTGAGGAAATTTTTCTCAGATTCCGCGCCTAGAACGAAAAGTTTCACTAGGCTAGTGCCACCGTCCGGAGAAAACGCGAAGCTTGATCTAGGGGGGAAAAAAATGGCAGGCCTGAGACCTATAGCATCTGCATCAGCGGCAGTGTATGTGACGTTTAAACTTATAATTCAGTGCCAAATGAAAATTAGTACTCGAAATTTCTTCCAATGAATGAACCACAATTTTCAAAAGAGAATATTTTCAAAAATGGTAAGTGTTGAAAACCTAATCACCCTAATATTAACCAGATTAGTTATGTAAACTCTTAAGCCTTGGTCATAACATGAGTATTAAAATTTGTAATACCATATTACTTTTGGTAATACTGTTTTCGCTTTGTTTAGTACCTGTTGCTCTCTCTCTCTTGGCAAAATTGCTACGAGTATTACACATATTTTCCAAAAGATCCTACTGAAAAAATTCAAAAAGCTCTTCGGTCAAACTTTAAGGGAAATGAATTCACACAGTATGGAATTACAAACGAAAAAAACACTTGTTGCTTTAAAAAAGTCTAATTTAAAAGGACCGAAGATTGGTTTTGAAGTCAACCCTTCTTATCCATTCCCCTGACGGTCTAGTCAACGATAATTTGGTCGAAATGAAGTGTCCAGTCATTGGTGAAAAAGGAAACTTATAAACAGTCCTCAAAAAAACTCCTTACGTAATCAAGAAGGACGGAACATTTTCTTTGAAACCCTAACAAATGTATTATGGGCAAGTGCAACATATTTTGGCCCTTTTAGGACTTTAAAGTTGTCATTTTGTAATTTATTCTAAACTGGAAGATGATTGTTTTGTAATAATAGATGTGCCTAAAGACCAAAAATTTATTAACAATCTTTTACCAAGATTACAAATTGAAATTACTTATTTCAAAAGTTTTTTTTGCTTATTTTAATTACTACATTCCAAATTATTTGAAATGGAATAAAAAGGACGGAATGTAATGGGGCAAATAAGGCTGAAGTGATATTTTTAAGTTCCTTGTGATAGAATCTTACAAATTTATAAAATAAAATTGTTTTACAAAATTTCAGGAGTCTTGGTGCATTATTTATTTGCATTTTTTTTCACGGGTTTTAACAAGCTTGGGAACAGCGTAAGAGTTATTTATAATGATTTGAGGTCTGAATTTTACTTATTCCAAACAAAGCTGATAGAGCGGTGAATGAAATGCCAAGTTTTAGTTTCATGAGTGTCAAAAATACCCAATCTCGAGACTCGTAGTTTCCCCCATTCTTGGCCCATGCTTCCTCTCTACCTTATTTGTCCATGAAAAAGGGGTATGAATTTACTGTTAATATTTTTAATGATCGCATCAAATAAACCAGTACTTTGTAATACGCTAGACAAGATCAATAGTCAATAGAATACAAAACTTTTGTAGGGAAGTTGTAGCCAAGGAGTACTAACTACCTAGGAGTAGAATTGGTAGAAAATGTGTTGAGCTAGAAAAATTCTAATAAGGAACCCCGAATTTATAAACTGGTCCCACCGTCTATTTTTTCCAAAAACCATAATTAATAAAGTGCTCCCTGTTACCACTGACCCCAACTTTTGGAATTAATAAACTGGTCCGAGCAATTAATAAACTGGTTTGGGACTTGTAAACCTGTCTTATTTCCTACCCTGTTTAAGTGACGAGCTCATGTAAACAATAAAGATGGCCGCGAGCTACGGATGCTCAGGAGGTTTAAGCTTCGGTCTTTAGTGTATAGGGGAGACGGGGACTCGGGGCGGGAGTTTCTGAAGCGTTTGCAAATCTTATTTAAATTTATATTTTTATTATTATGTAACCGATTTATATTACTGAACGAATTGTACCTTATACTGTAGCAGACCACCCTTAAAGTTAGGCCAAGGTTTTTCAACTGTTGCTGATATTTAACTAGTTATGCCATCGCATGGATATTTTAAAATCCTTTCCTAACATTAGAATTAAACCTTCAATACCTTGATTTAACTTTTCATTTATAATCCTTATTTAATTTAAGGATGATGTCAGTTTGTAAGTCTCGTTAATTTAATTCCCCCTTTCCCACAGAGAGGGTCTGAAAATTTAAATCACTTGGCTGGCAGAGACTGGAGATCTTCAACATTCAGTGACAGACTCTGAATCTCAATGGGCATTTAAAAAACTGTATAAATTTAAATTGAAATTCCAAATTATAATTAAATACTTTTTGTTTGATACGTTGATATTAACGTAATCAATCCTTGAATACTCTATTGGTACTATCAACACCATCGTTAAATTTATTACTTAAATAATATAATTTTTTTAAATATAATAATCAAATTAGCGACTTATAATTAGTTAACTTTAAATTACATTTCTAAAAATTGTTAGGTTGATAGCACTTTCATGTTTCATGTAGAAATTTCATATTTCCGTGGATGGAGAGATGAACACGTTGATTCCGTTTGTCGTTGATTGAAATTAGATTTATTTTGATCATAAATTTCATTTTATATTTTGAGTTGTTGATTTAATTTTTATAATTATCACTTACGTAACTGTTATTAGTAGATGAACCCAGCGAGAGTGGAAACTGCCAAAATGATTAGTTGATTCCGTTTGTCGTTGATTGAAATTAGTTTCAATTTGATCATAAATTTCATTTTATATCTTTGAGTTGTTGATTTTATTTTTATAATCATCTCTTACGTAACTTTAGATGAACCCAGCCAGAGTGGAAACTGCCAAAATGATTAGTTAATTTTGCAAAGAATCTGCAATTTAATTCTGCAAATATCTACCTATTATTTTATGTCAGTTCCGTTAAGTGATCATTTAATTTTAAACTTGCCAAACAAATAGTGAGCAATGGTGCCTCCGTCCCAAACTAGTTATAGTTTTAAAACGCTGACTCGAGTTTCATTTTGTTAATACATTTAATTTTATTAGTAAATCAACCTTCCTAACTTTTAAGCAGACGAGTCTTCAAAAACGATATCATTGGTGAAATTAGAAAACTCTCTCTGCTTATCGCGGCATCCGTCGGGGAGAACTTTAATTTCTTTTTTGATTAATATGATAATATTAATTGTAATGTTTAAGTTCCCAAGTAGAAATCTAATCTTGCCTAGGATTAAAAAGATATATAATAATTATAAATTGCAAAAAAAAATTAGTAGGTAAAAAAAAGGTAGTCTGGCGCGCGTGCGAAGTCTGTCTGTCTCTCCTCCTCTAGCAGTCTAGCGCGATACAATATATATTCCACAGCATCTAGTGGAGCCCGTCGGGGAGGTGGGGGGGGGGGGTTTATAGCAAAGCCAAACTCGTCTCCCGCTAAACCCACGCGGGCGTCGGGGAGGTGGGGGAGGGGGTCTCCATATTCCTTCTACCTCTCTCTTCTCTTGACTATAATTTATCTCGCTTTATATTACAAGCAAGCGTGGCTTCGTGCCAGCGCGCGCGGACGAGCGACTTAAGTGACGTCACGTATGGATCAGGACTTCGCAGGTTCGAGGCCCGGCGCCGACAGTAAAATAATTTCAATTGAAATTAAATACGTTACGCCACCTTTGAGGTGTAACGTGAACTACGGGTGAATTTCGAGTCGAAAATTCGCGGGAAATTTGAAATTCAAAAAGTTTATTTATGACGAAACTCATCAGGTCACAGCAAAAAAAACCAGCCAGCCGGCCAGCAGGGGTCAGAACAATAGTTTTCCAGCTCTAAAGAGCGGCAAAACTGAAAATGGTCGAGTCACTTTGGCTATCACAGCAAACATTTCCCGTGTTATTCCTATGGGATAATTTCCCTTTTTTTGCCAAAATGACTGAATCATTTTATGGAAATGAAAATCACCCTTAGCATCTTTATTTTATATAAAATAAACTAATTAATGTATCTCTTTGAAATTTTAACCACATATTAAGGGCCTGGATTGTAGATCCGTTGAATTTTTTCAAAACAGTACACATAATACGAAAAAGGTTACATCCAAACAAAAAACCCTCCTTATACATTAAAGTCAGTATGAAGTCTTATCTAAGAGAGCAACCGCTCTCATAGAATAAGAGATCAATCGCTCTCATAGAATAATATCTACACTATAATTTACGAAATTAAGTATACATAATAACTAACAACAATTGAAAACTTGAAAGTACAAAAATACTATTATGACGGTAAATCCAAGACAGAAAGCGGCCATTATAAATACGCCATGCAGCGCCACTGCTCGAGTAAATTGGGTTTGATTGGCTACAGTTAGAACTGAACTGACACAAATGAATTGCTGTTGGACCTTTTACCCAGAATTCCTTTGCTTTTTTCTAAAAGGCATATTATGTAGAGATATTCCCCCTCCCGCTCCCTCGGGGTCGTCGTCCCGTTGGAGCAGAGCAAAAGGCCTTGTCGTGGCGGAGGGGCCCGAGTTCGGTGTGCCGGTTAGGATGGTACCTTGGGTTCGCCCTTGGTTCGGACATTTCCCTGCCCCGTTCCGCGAACGTTTTTCTCGGCCGCCTCGCCCCGTCCTGGTGTTGCTATGGCACATCCCCAGCTCTTGGAAACCCTCTGGGGGCCGCGGATACATTCCTGGACCGTATGGCACTGCTGTGCTCGGAGGGCACTACCCCGGTCTCTCGGGCCTTCTGCTGCCTTAGTCCTTCGCTGTCACCGAGCACCTCCTGGCTGGGCTCGCCGCTGACGGTGTAGCGCTCTCGTCACCTGTTCAAGGGGCGTTAGTCGCAGCCGCTGGCCGATCCCGTGTGCCTTGATGGCGGTCTCGCAGGTTCCATTGGGAACAGTGATGAGAGACGATGGGGGGCGCTGATAAGCCCCCCCCCCCGGCAGGTGCAGCGCCTAATAAAATGCTTTGGTCCCATTGAACCGAATTCCCATTCGACAGAAGGGGTTTTTTTTTGGGGTCCCATTCGACCGAACGTAGCCAAAGGTGCGATTTTAATATAGTCCCATTGGACCGAAATTCTATTGAACTGGAAGAAGACATACTGTGTGGTTTTGCATTAAATATATTTTTAATTTCACAACTTATTATTGTTAAAATAAATGTGAGTTGAAAATGTATTACTGCACTTATTTTAACTACGTTTTAATTATGGCGAACCTCACCTACCCTAGCCTAACCTAACCAAACGTAACCTAACCTAACCCAACCCAACCTTGTTTGGAGGTAAAAAGATTATTTATATGAGTATTAAAAGCCCGCCTCTTACCACGAACAATTTATTAGCAATAATAGAAATATTTTGGAAAAGATGTCAGATAATAATTTGGAGAATATTTTGGAAAAGGTGGCAGCTAATTAATAGGAGAATATTTTGGAAAAGGTGGCAGCTAATTAATAGGAAAATCTTTTGGAAAAGGTGGCAGCTAATTAATAGGAGAATATTTTAGAAAAGGTGGTAGCTAATTAAAAGGAGAATATTTTGGAAAATGTGGCAGCTAATTAGTAGGAGAATGTTTTGGAAAAGGTTGCAGCTAATTAATAGGAGAATATTTTGGAAAAGGTGGCAGCTAATTAATAGGAGAATGTTTTGGAAAAGGTGGTAGCTAATTAAAAGGAGAATATTTTGGAAAAGGTGGTAGCTAGTTAAAAGGAGAATATTTTGGAAAATGTGGTAGCTAATTAGTAGGAGAATGTTTTGGAAAAGGTTGCAGCTAATTAATAGGAGAATATTTTGAAAAATGTGGCAGCTAATTAATAGAAAAATCTTTTGGAAAAGGTGGCAGCTAATTAATAGGAGAATGTTTTGGAAAAGGTGGTAGCTATTTAAAGGGAGAATATTTTGGAAAAGGTGGTAGCAAATTAAAAGGAGCATATTTTGGAAAAGGTGGTAGCAAATTAAAAGGAGCATATTTTGGAAAAGGTGTCAACGAATTATTGGAACCAAACCAAACCAAACCTAACCTAAGCTAACCTAACCTAACCTAAGCTAAGCTAACCTAAGCTAAGCTAACCTAACCTAACCTAAGCTAGCCTAACCTAACCTAACTTAACCTAACCTAACTTAACCTAACTTAACCTAACCAAACCTAACCTAACCTAACCTAACCTAACCCCCCCGAAACCAAAATATTAAAATTTTAATTTAAAATTTAAAGACATTGATGGAACTACCATTAAGACTGTACTTCATTTTAAGCACAATTTGTTTATTAATTCTATATATCTCTTGCCTTGAAAGGAATGAAAGTGAGCGTTTTAATTAGTATCACGAAACATTTACTTTTAATATTATTAACATACCTTTCGGAGATTCGAACCAACAACTTATCGCTTCGCAGTCCAACATCGTATCCACTACACCACCGAATCGCTGACGGCTACAGTGTTTCAAGTTATATTCATGTATTTTTTAGGGGCATATTCGGACGATTGGGATTTCGGTTCATCGGGAATATAGCCATTGGGCTGGAAATCTAAAATCATTGCGGGATATTCGGTCGAATGGGATTTCGGTCCATTGGGAATTCGGTTGAAAGGAACGATACCAATAAAATGTTCTCTGAATGTAGAGATATAGGCCAAATGGTATCTTACGAAAACACTTACCTTAATTGTTAATATGTTATCTGATAAGGCCTTATCTTAAAACACCCCCTTTATTTTTTATTTAACGAAACCAGAAGTCCATTAAAATAGCCTAGGCTAATTTAATGGACTTCTGACGAAACGAATGCTTTCCTGAAAAAAATTTAAAACGGAAATTATTTTTAGTAATTGTATCGAAACTGATGCATCGATATTTCCGTATTTTAATGAATGAACAAGGATAAATAAACCATTTTCAATATTTATGGGGAAATTACTTTGGCCAGAAGTCCATTAAATTAGCCTAGGAAGTAACCAAAAGCGGGGTTTGGGACTCCCCTCTCTTGTGTAGCAATACTGAAGAAGGGCGACACATTCGCCACCTCGCGATAATTTTTCTCAGATCTCCGGTTTAGGTGCGACTCTTACGCCAAAGTTTGCCCTATCGAGAGAGAAAAAACTATTGGCCGAAAACGCCCCCTTCCACTGCAAAACCGAGCCCGCTTAAAAATAGGAGAAGGGATGGGGGTGTGAATTTTGGAACAGTCAAGGTCATTCAGTTTTTTATGACTCTTCATAAACCTATAGAAAAAAAACTATTTAAAGGAAGGGTGAAGTAGAAAATCAAGTGGTTTTTTATCGATTCCCCTACTATTTACAAGACGAGTCTGCATAGTCAAACATTCAGGAAATACTAGCTCCGAATGATTTTAAAATTCAAATTAGGTTCAGATTTAAAAGATAATTTTAAATAAGGACGTCCGACCAATCGCGTAACCCCCTGCCTTTTCATAATTAGTAGCAGAATCGATAAAAAAACTACTTGATTTTCTACTTCAGCCTCCCTTTAACAACCGTGGCCGTTCCTTTTTTTAATTTTTTTATAAAGCAAACAATCTACCCTTTAGAGATGCAGCGTTCATGGGCTGAAGAAGTCACGCCCCGCTCACGTCAAGAAAGACTTTCTAGAGAGGAGCTCGAGATTTCTAACTGTGTTAGGAAAGGGGGAAAAATGTAACCCCCTATCCATGGAATTAGAAGGAGTTTTTATCCCAGCAGAGACGTACGCTATACGAGCCATTATAATTGTTCACTTCCTAGGCTAATTTAATGGACTTCTGCTTTGGCTAAAAGAATATCGTTTCAAGTTAGCCGAACTCGCACTTCTAGCAGTGTGAATTGAACAGTATGAAAAAGCTATATTTTTTTCTTGAGTGTGTCGCAGTCCTGTAAGCCAAGCTTCTGGGCGACAATGTCGGCAATCTTACTCTACAGGTGCCGACTGCCCCCTCCCCAATGTCCGCCACAGGTGGCTTGACCTCCCAAGTAAACCTCGTCTCCTTTAATGATTCATCATATCCTTGCCAAGGACACTTCTATGACCCAGTTAGCATTGAAATCCTTAAAACAAAAACATAGCTTCTAAGCCTGCGGCTTAATTACAGGTAAACCCTATAAAAAAGGTGTAAAATTAAACTTAAGGAAGAAAAAATGTTGACGAAAACTGATTGGAAAATTTTGTAATAATGTTCGCAATTAACGCGATTAGAATTAAAATTTCAACTTGGTAAAACCTAAAATAATACAAAATCGACCTACTATTCATTTTTAGATACATAGATTTCAAATTGCTTTGAGTTTGTTCATCCCAAAATGATAAATCAGTAGTAATCGTTTGTTTTTATTCTTTATCGCAGGAAAGATATGACTCTTATCGTACAAGTGATTGAAAAGCCTAAAGTTTTTGAAAGACTATATGTAACATTAAAGTGAGTATCTCAAATTATTTTAATTATTAGAAATATCGAAAGCAAAACTAGTGCATCGAATGCAATTTCATATAGCTGCGCAAGCAACACATTTGATATTCCTCTACAATGTTAAAGGGAGTATAAAACACAAATCTTTTAGAGCTTGAAAAAATACCGGATTTTAGTTTCTTTTTTGACGTCGTCGTAATACACCCTTTACAAAAGTCGGGGGTAAAGCTTACTCTGGTATTTTACCACCTGGTGTTCTTAAGTACAAACATTCCGTATGTGAATCCAAAGATGTTTGATATATCTGCAAACAAATGGACTTTGTCCGACTGATAACTTCTAAAGTGTCTTGAAACACTAACCGGATGTTCTGTCTTAACTCCATATCGAGCATGCTATATTGGGGTCCTCCCATTTTGAAAAGAAAGGATAGTTTTTAAGAAAAGGTAGTTTTTTTGTATAACAAAGTCCACATTAAAATTAAAAATATAAATGGAGTTATTTCTAAGTGGCGTTCGAACCAAACGAGAAGCACACGAAACCAAAAGCTGCGCGTTCTTCCCGATATCTGAAAAGCGATCGTATTTCTCTACATAATGATTGTATAGCTTATATCCCATTGGATAGAATCCGTTGGGCAGAATTTCATTGGGCAGAATCCCATTCGACCGACAATCCCATTCGATCGGTGACGCGGAAACCCATTCGATCGAATCCCATTCGACAGAAATCCCATTCGGCTGAAAATCCCATTCGACAGAAATCCCGTTCGGCTGAAAATCCCATTCGACAGAAATCCCATTCGGCTGAAAATCCCATTCGATAGAAATCCCATTCGACAGATTGGTTATTTTTATAACTATAGTTTTAAGCGCGTAAAGTGCAAACCCCGTACTAGATGAATTCATTAAGTACAAGAAGAGAAACCAACCGTACATGGGGCAAGCAGCTATTCTCGTTCTGGCAAGAGCCAACGCTAGAGGTAGTGAACGATGACTGGCGTAGCTTTTACGCCCAAGCTTGAAGCTGCTGTTAACGAGAATTCCGGCTTATTTATGGAATGAATTCGTCTATATCCGATTCCTCACACCGAACCGAACCGAACCTAACCTAACCTAACCTAACCTAACCTACGCTAACCTAACCTAACCTAACCTAACCTAACAATTAAGAATATTTTGGAAAAGGCCCAAGTTTATGTTTCAAGGACCTTAATAAATATAGCAATATAAAATGCGAAATCGCACCAATGGGAAATTCGCTCCAACGAGACTTCTGTCCAACAGGAATGGGAAGTCTGCTCAATGGGAATACGATAAAATGCGAAATCGCGCCAATGGGAAATTCGCTCCAACGAGACTTCTGTCCAACAGGAATGGGAAGTCTGCTCAATGGGAATTAGGTCCATTGGGAACAGCCGGCTAGCTTCGGTCAATTAGAACAACTTATTTTTTATTTCGGTCCAATGGAATTTCGTTCCAATGGAATTCTGTTCAATGGTTATATACCATTGTGCTTGGCTTAAGTGTTAATGAGAGCCAAAGTGTGACGGAGGAGTGATTAATTGAAGCAAGTTTTCCTTCACCAAGGCCAAAGAGCCGGTATGTGTCACTAATAAGAGATACGCAATGTGCTACTTCTGGGCGTAATATTTATAATATGAGAAATTATTTAAGAAAAAAACACTAGATTTTCGTTTCCACCCTCCGTTTAACGGCCTTGAACGATTCTGAAAATAAAACTTAAAACGCCATATAAACAAGATGGCCCCGGCCAGATTACACTTTTCGCGCCCTCTAGTGACAAGAATTAGTATTACTAAATTCATTGACCCCGACAAATTTAAAATTTTCAGGTTTTTTTCCATTGTTTATAAAATAGCATTCCGATTATGAATAAAACCAATCTAGTAAGAATTTGGTTTACAGTTTAATTAAATAAGTAATAAACTGTAGTGTTCAAGTCTTGGCGGATTAATTAGGCGAGATATACTAATCAGTATCCAAGATTTATTCTACCATATGATTATGGTCATTCGTTACATTGGGTGGCAAGGATGCCGCTTGAGTGCGGATAAAGAAGTGAGGAATGTTCTCTCCTATATCTCATGCTTAGAAAATGGGGGTTACAATCAATCGATATCTGAGGATGGGGCGCCATCTAGGTTGTGTTTGGAATAGGCGGGAATTACGAATATAGCAATACTCTCCCGTGAGATTAAAACCCAGTGACTGTATGAGTCTTAAGATAATGTGAGGGTTTAACAATAAAATTCGAAGATCATTGGCAACTTGTAATATTGCGCTATGCATTTGTAACAGTTTGGTTGAGCTTAATGAGGTAGATTGTAATTCAGATTTAACTTCGTTTAACTCACTATTTTATACTGTCCTTTATGAGGTTATTGTTATTGTGGTGAAAAGTTTGTTTAAAGTCATTATTTATACTGTCCTTTATGAGGTTATTGTTATTATGGTGAAAAGTTTGTTTAAACTTATTATTTATACTGTCCTTCATGAGGTTATTGTTATTATGGTGAAAACTTGGTTTAGCTGCTGTCTCATAGGTTGAGCCTTTCAGGCGCTCGTCTGTTTCGGAGTGGGCGGCGGCATGGATTAAATATACCTTACAGGGGTAAAATATTTGTTCCAGGCGCCCCTGTCGGTCACTATTGTCAAAGACCGGAAGTTTCAAAAATACTGATGCACGGGGTTATATAATACAAATATGTGAAAAGGTTACTTACTGTATTTAGTTCAAGTAGTAATGCTACAATCCCTAAAATTAACATGAATTAAATCATCTAATTGACAAATTCTTTGCAACATGTTTGAAAACGCCCGATTTTTTCGAAAACACGCGATTTAACGGTTTTATCATCTCACGCGGTCGACGCGAGATGGCGACATATCAAGAATCTACTTCCGGATGAATCAGTAAATTTGGGGAATGGCGGAAATATCTGGCTGCCTTGTTTGAAACAAACGTGTTCAACTCGTGATATACTAAAATGTTGGGGGACATAACTATCCCTGTAAGGTATATTTAATCCATGGCGGCGGCGAATTGGTGTCGCGGATGTGGTGGTGGTCCTTGGGACCAGTGACCCTCGCATTAATTATTATTTTACCGGTCCCACTATAAATTAAATTTCTAAAATGGTGACAATAAAAAGCACGTAAAGACACAAAAGTAAAGAAGCTGAAAATTCAAATTGAATTTGAATTTTTTACTGTAGGAAAAAGTAGCATATAACAATCCATAACAGTTAACTTTTATTTCTTATCACAATTTTTCAACTAGTTGCCACTAAATATCAATCAACATGTCTAATGATATTTGAAGTTCTTAATCCTTTTCTGAACTCTCCTTATTCCTTATTGCATTTTACATAAATTCGGTGGCAATATCTTCTCTCGCTATCAGTAAGCCAAATCAAAATCTAGTAATGTGACCATACACTACTGAGAAATACGACTACTGACAACTAGTACTGGCTATGGTCTAGACTGTCGACTACAAGAGACTCATTCTAGAGTATAGACGCTAGACAAGATCAATAGTCAATAGAATACAAAACTTTTGTAGGGAAGTTGTAGCCAAGGAGTACTAACTACCTATGAGTAGAATTGGTAGAAAATGTGTTGAGCTAGAAAAATTCTAATAAGGAACCCCGAATTTATAAACTGGTCCCACCGTCTATTTTTTCCAAAAACCATAATTAATAAAGTGCTCCCTCATACCACTGACCCCAACTATTGGAATAAATAAACTGGTCCGAGCAATTAATAAACTGGTTTGGGACTTGTAAACCTGTCTTATTTCCTACCCTGTAGTGACGAGCCCATGATGTAAACAATAAAGATGGCCGCGAGCTACGAGGTTTAAGCCTCGGTCTTTAGTGTATCGGGGAGACGGGGACTCGGGTCCGAGAAACGGGAGTTTCTGAAGCGTTTGCAAATCTTATTTAAATTTATATTTTTATTATTATGTAACCGATTTATATTACTGAACGAATTGTACCTTATACTGTAGCAGACCACCCTAAAAGTTAGGCCAAGGTTTTTCAACTGTTGCTGATATTTAACTAGTTATGCCACCGCATGGATATTTTAAAATCCTTTCCTAACATTAGAATAAGGTACACACTTCGGAGTATGAGCCTGAGGTTAGGAAAAAACATTGCTTTGGTGACGATGGCCTAGGTTGCCAAACTAACAAAAAACTCTTGGCAACAGAGCTGCCAAAATACAAAGTTTAAGGAAGACAAAATAGGAAATTATTGCTAGTCCATTCTTAAACAAAATTATATGTTCTTTCTGGACTGGTACAGTTTTACTACCCCCATAATAGGAAAGGCCTATTAATAATTATCTTAATGTTCTTTTTATTGATGAGCTTAAATTGTAAATTTTTAATTTGATACTTTCAAAGTAACGTTAATTAAACCTTCAATACCTTGATTAACTTATCATTTATAATCCTTATTTAATTTAAGGATGATGTCAGTTTGTAAGTCTCGTTAATTTAATTCCCCCTTTCCCAAAGAGAGGGTCTGAAAATTTAAATCACTTGGCAGAGACTGGAGATCTTCAACATTCAGTGACAGACTCTGAATCTCAATGGGCATTTAAAAAACTGTATAAATTTAAATTGAAATTCCAAATTATAATTAAATACTTTTTGTTTGATACGTTGATATTAACGTAATCAATCCTTGAATACTCTATTGGTACTATCAACACCATCGTTAAATTTATTACTTAAATAATATAATTTTTTAAATATAATAATCAAATTAGCGACTTATAATTAGTTAACTTTAAATGAGTATGTTTCATTGATTAAAATTACATTTCTAAAAATTGTTAGGTTGATAGCACTTTCATGTTTCATGTAGAAATTTCATATTTCCGTGGATGGAGAGATGAACACGTTGATTCCGTTTGTCGTTGATTGAAATTAGATTCATTTTGATCATAAATATCATTTTATATTTTGAGTTGTTGATTTTATGAGATTGTTGATTTTATTTTTATAATTATCACTTACGTAACTGTTATTAGTAGATGAACCCAGCGAGAGTGGAAACTGCCAAAATGATTAGTTGATTCCGTTTGTCGTTGATTGAAATTAGTTTCAATTTGATCATAAATTTCATTTTATATCTTTGAGTTGTTGATTTTATTTTTATAATTATCACTTACGTAACTATTATTAGTAGATGAACCCAGCGAGAGCGGAAACTGCCAAAATGATTAGTTAATTTTGCAAAGAATCTGCAATTTAATTCTGCAAAAATCTACCTATTATTTTATGTCAGTTCCGTTAAGTGATCATTTAATTTTAAACTTGCCAAACAAATAGTGAGCAATGGTACCTCCGTCCCAAACTAGTTATAGTTTTAAAACGCTGACTCGAGTTTCATTTTGTTAATACATTTAATTTTATTAGTAAATCAACCTCCCTAACTTTTAAGCAGACGAGTCTTCAAAAAAATTAGAAAACTCTCTCTGCTTAGCGCGCCTTCTGTCGGGGAGAACTTTAATTTCTTTTTTGATTAATATAATAATATTAATTGTAATGTTTAAGTTCCCAAGTAGAAATCTAATCTTGCCTAGGATTAAAAAGATATATAATAATTATAAATTGCAAAAAAAAATTGCAAGCAACTGTCTCTCCTCCTCTAGCGCGATACAATATATATTCGACAGCATCCAGTGGCGCGAGTCGGGGAGGTGGGGGGGGGGTCCATATCCAAAGCCAGACAGCTCTCTCTCGTCTCGTGGCGGGCGTCGGGGAGGTCGGGGGGGTCCATATCGTTCTACCTTGCTCTTCTCTTGACTATAATTTATCTCGCTCTATATTACAAGCAAGCGTGGCTTCGTGGTAGAGCGCGCGGGCCAGGCGTCTTCACTGACGTCTCGTATGGATTGGGACATTGCAGGTTCGAGGCCCCGCACCGACAGAAAAATAATTTCAATTGAAATTAAATACGTTACGCCACCTATGAGGTGAAACGTGAACTACGGTTGAATTTCGAATCGAAAATTCGCGGGAAATTTGAAATTCGAAATGTTCATTTATGACAAAATTCATCAGGTCACAACATTTCCAGCCAGCCGACCAGCAGAGGTCGGAACAATACTTTTCAGCTCTAAAGAGCGCGAAAAGTAAAAATGTAGATTACATTCTGACGTTGTCTCTTTCTCTAAAGGCGCGTTTATGAGAGAGCGAGAAAGGGTACGCTCGCTTGTGTATGAAGCCGAAACTTCATCGTCGTGACCGGAAAAAGTTTGCAACTTAAACGTACTCTAGGTAGTTAATGTTTATAAAGGCGATGGGACTCGCGAGAGAAGATTGACGTCAGTCGGTATTCATACTAATACGAGGAGCGAAGTTCTTTCAGGAAAAAAAGTACAACATAATAAGTATATAGATCGTATACGTTGATAGAAAGTTGAGCTAGTAGTATTATTACATAATCTTGGTTTATGCTTATTAGAAAATAATTTGGAAAACTGAATTATGGCTGCTAGCAACTATCACGGAAATTCCAGCCATGAAGACGTCAAACTTGAAGATCACGACGACAGTTTATCAGAACTGGATTCTACTCGACTACAAGTAGTTGAGATGAATTCGAGCGAGGGATATTCGCAGAAAGCGTTAAATGTATGTTTATTATAATAACCTATTGTATTACATTGAGACGTTTTTATATACGGTAAATTCCCCTTTTAAATTTTAAGAAAATAAATAACTTACTTGTAACAAGTACTAAAATTAAATTACCAGTATTTAATTACTGTTTGCCCTACATCAGTAATTTATGGCGACTTGCATTTCTTGTTTTAAATTCAAATTCAATTCAATAGATTGCGGAAAAGACAGAGACTTATTTTGGCTCATTTACTGGAATATTCAACAATGATATCAAGAAAGAAATAAACATTATTGGGGGTGATGTACGTTTCCATCTAAAACAATCGCTACATTTCATATTGAAAGAGGTTAGTGTATTTTTTACAAATACATTTTTATCAACAGAATAATCGCGTGGTGGAAGCGGAAGTAAACGTTATTCACCACCATCACCACCCGGAAGATTCGGCGAAGAAACTTCAGTTGGGTAAATAACTCGAGATTTATTTCTATGCTTATACTGAATATAAGGGGCAATAAACGCATCGGAATGAGGTTGTTGGGAAGATCGTTTTCGACAATATTAGTTACATCAGGAGTTCATAAAACAATGAAAGGGGGTTATTATGAATTCCTGGTTACATTAGTCAAGGTAAAGTGTTATTCTATAACTGATTCCAAAATTAAATAACCTATATTGACCAGTCACGTAGCTTCCAGGGCAGGGGTGTTTGAACTTTCGCGTCATAGCCCAACCAAATATTTCAAAGAATTAACAATAAGTATGCCAACAATTGTACCCATAAATCTAGCCTCTAGGTTTTGACTTGTAAATTTTAGGGGGTTGACTTTGTTAGAGAGCTTAAGCACCCTCTGTGGCATTAGAATAATAATAAGTTATTCACTAAAAGCAGAAATACATGAACCTTAATTATCTACAAGACTTTTTTTCGCCACAGGCAATGTCTCCGAGTGAATGGGGAGAGAGTCTAGAAGGAAGCTTAGTAGATTTTACCCTCCCGCGGCAGCGGGAAAAATATTTTTGGAATCATGGGTAATTTCGTTGCCATGGTGACAGCCAAACGATTTTTCTTCTTTCTTTAAAATCGTCGTGACGTCGTCTGCAAACCTAGGCCTAATGGTCAATGGTGCACTGGTTGGTTGGTGGTTAGTTTGCAATTATGCTAAACGTGGAAGAATTAGTAACTTACTTAAAAAACCTTTCAAGACCATTTATTTCTCAATTTTGATTAAAAAATAAGGCACTTGATTAAATTTTCACTTAATCCCTACAAGAAGAGCAGACTGCCATTATTACAAAGACTAAAAGAGACACTTTGCCACAGTATATTTTTAGTCTGTGTATAAACAAAGCTTCTTGTAGCAATCGCTAGGTAGCGTATTCAAAGCTCCCTCTTGAACCAGAGATGATTGTATTTCTAACAGGGGGCTATAAAATACGGCGCGTAAGGAGGGGAAACAAAGAGAACTTGCCTCTAGCGTTAGAGGAATATGTCTCCGATAATTTCGGTTCATGTATTTCTGCTAAAAATTAAAGGGGTTAAAATAGTATGTTTTCACTAAAGAGGCTAGAAGAAATTTCCTGTCTCTATTAGTTTCGGTGCACTGTTGTCAAGCCCCTTAGAGATAAGTTAGCGGGTCAGTTTCAATCAAAACTGACCTGCTAGCGTATCTCTTAGCAGTCTGTTTGCTCACTAACGGCCTGACAACACTGAGGAAACGGCAAAATCCGTTTAGTGAAAACTGTTTATTCTTTACTTACAGAACTGAATAAACATCTTGAAGACATGAAACAAAGTTTGCAAATACTTTACTCTTCGGAAGTTGCCTGGTTTAGACCAATGGGAGACATCATGGATATTGAACTTGAACCAGAAGACTTTTATGTCGAGATGGAAATGCAAGAATTGAGTCGAAGCGGAAAACTTTCGAAAAAAGAATCGGTGTCTTTAACCGATATTCTTATACCAGAAGTAAACCACAAATATTCCCCAAAAAGAATTCTCATCCGTGGAGAAGCTGGTATGGGAAAAACAACCCTGTGTCTGAAAATGGCCTATGATTGGAGCGTTGGAAAACTGGACAATTTCGCCCAAGATTTTCATTTGTTAATCATGTTTAGACTAAGAGACCTGCTTGAAATCGATTCTCCTGAAAAAAACCTGGTGAATTTTTGCAAAGTAAACGCATCCGCTCCAGTGAACGTTGAATTTACCCTTAAAGCGCTAAAAGAAAAAGCCGAAAAAATACTGATAATTCTCGACGGATTTGATGAACTCTCTGATTCCAAGCGAAGACAGTTTCTCAATTTCCTTAAACTCAAAACGGACGTATCCCAAACAGTTTTTCGAAGTTCTACCATCATCGTCACATCGAGAAGCACGGAAAGACAGAACTTTTTGGAGTTATTTCAACGTCATTTTCGAATCGTGGGTCTTACCGGAGAATCAAGCAAAAAAATCGTACAAAGCATGTTTCCTTTCAACACTATCAGACAGCAAACCGTGCTCTCGCAACTTAATAAGTACATTTTACAATTTAGGACTAGAATAACGCCGTTTATGTTGTATCTCATATGTTATGTTTATCAAAATAAGGAAGTACAGGAACTTGAAACAATATCGAACGTCATAAAAGAAGTTTTGTCTTTGATGGGTAGAAAATGCTGCGAACGCTTGGAGTCGTCCATGAACGAGAGAGATAGAGAAATGTTATTTAACAAATTGGGGGAGTTTCACTTAAGCAATTTGCATAAAATGAGATTAGCGTTTCCGAAGAAAGATATCGAGATGGTGTTTCAAGATGACAAGGAAAGAAAGTTTATACTTGACTGTGGAATACTTCAACCTATTAAGTCTTTGAGTAGATCATGGGACAAACCCAATCTTGTCGAGCCAATTCACAAGTTGATCTTGGATTATCTGTCCATTTGTTTCTTACAAAACGGATTCGACAGCCAAAATAGCAGTGATAAAAAAATTGCATTCATTTTGCAAAAGTTAAAACCGAGTGCTTTCGGTTTATTTGTGAGAAGTCCAGATAATGTGCAACTGTTTACGCAAACTCCCAGAATGATAGGAATTCAATTCATAGCAGAGTGGAACCCATTAAAAACAAATGAAGAGCTGAGTGAACTCTTAAGAAATGTAAAATTTATCTTCAAGGATGACGTTGTTTATAAATCGCTTGAAGAGGATTACCTGAATCAAAAGAAACATCTGGGACACCTTGAAATATACTTGAACAAAGACAAAGGCCAAAACGGGTTTAAAGAATCACGAAAAGTTTTTCTGAAAAATTTTCCCGGGAGAGAGCTTTTGTCGGCCATTTTAGAACATGGCGAAATTGGCGAAGAAGTATTAGTTGAAGCTTTGTTTAATTACTCTCCGAGGAAAGGGAAAGAGTCTACGTTTCTGGGACTGAAAGTTAGTCTTGATAGCATTAGAGCTTGGAGTATGAGGGCCCATTTTATAGGAATGACCTTTGAACCCGAAGAATGGCTTTGCGAAAAAGAGAGTGGCACTATCAAATTGGAACAAGAGTTTTGTAAGAATATATTAACATGGAGAAAGGGGGGAGGAGTCGAAATCTTGAGCCGAACTCTGTCCCGAGCCCTACCCGCGATATAATTTCCCACAAAAACGGGAGGACGGGGTGGGTTGAAATAGTGGGGGTCGCATCATCCACATCGTGGTAAACACACGTGACCTAGTTAGCTGGCGCCGTCTGTGGCACCATGGTGGCGAGTTTAATTTAATTGCCTTCTGCTACTTACGGAGGAACGGAGGCAAGCTTTTGTGAATTAGGTAATATTTCACGTATTAATTATTTGAATATGGGCATATACGGCGTGTATAAAAGCCAAAGTTATTATCTAAAACGATGGAAGGCTGGAACCATGTTGCCACTATATTTTGAATTTGCTAAGTCGAGACATGGTCGAGAGAGGGTGTGATAAATGTAGCTAAAGAAGCATCATGGTGGTTTTACCACGGTGTGCAAGAATCTTTCCCCATTCCACCCCCCAAAGTTTTCTCACACTTGGGGGTGAAACTTACTACGCATAGTGACCGAGAAACGCTAGTCAATTCGACTCCGCCCCCCTTTCTCCATGATATTAATCATTCTAGATAAGAAAGAATATTTGGGAAGCCCTCATGTAAGCAGTTCCCGTACGAGTGGATCCTATAATAGCGGTCCTCATAGCTACGGTTCCCCAAACAGCGCTTTCCTGAAAACATAGTTTTCCCGCTACGGCAGATCCCTATACAGCGCGGTGTACCGTTACAGCAGTTTCAAAAAGAGCAGTATACAACCTAGAAGTGTCATTTATGATGATGTAGGTGTGGTTTATAGTACAGGAAATGGGTTTTAACCCAGAATAAATTGAAACAAAGCTGAAAATTGCAGAACTTAGATTTTTGGCCGCTATTTAATGTGGCGTCGTCTAACACACTCTCTCATTCGAGAAAACGTTTAATGACTCTGGTTCTACTCAATCGATTAGGCTTCAATTGTAGATTACCTTCAAACACATAATTCATCTCTTATGATATTTTGCCCCACAACTATCGAGAAGTTCACAATCTGACGATTAGCCTCATATAAAAAATGGGGATTTAAAGCATTTTATGGTTTCTATTTTCAGAATACATTTCTAAAATGAAGAACATAGTTCCCATTACTGACAAATTCTATTTCTTTTATGACCGGAGCTATAATGTATAGTACGGAAGTGTTTAAAGCAGCCTTTGCACCATCATAAACCTAATTGTTTTAATATATACCATTGTTCGCCGGCACTTGTCAATACGGCTAAAGTTGAGTTAAGGCTTGTGAAACAAAGTTGACATAACCAAGTGTATACTTTAATTGAAGATTATAGAATTAAGCTCCTAGAGTTAAAATTTTGAATTAGCTTCTCTTACACCAACAAGTGCGGCAGCAAAGCAGCATTCATATCACAAAGTTCAAACGTGGCTTGGAAGCAGCCTAAATGCTAGCGAATGGGGCTGGAGGCAGGTAGAATCCGAACTCAAACCAATCGTTACCACAAGGATTATTTAAAATGTCTAAGGATAAAACGTACACACAGATCTCTATAGTAAGGTAATGTTCTCTAGTTGTTCCGAAATTTTAACCCATCCCCCTCTTCTCCACCTACTGTTTTGGTGCGTCAAACGGAAAAGAAATACCGATATAGCGCCACCTATCTTATTATCGCGAAAGCATAGACGAAAGAGAAATAGTTTTCGAAAGCATGCTGAGTTCTATTTCGAATTGCTAACGGTCGTTAAGAAAATTTAGTTCAAGATTCAAGAATGAGGTTAGTTCCTAAAAATCATAATTTAATTTTAATAATAGATTAAAGCAATAATCCTTGATTAAAGCAAACATTAAGTTCAAGAATATATGAGGTGAGTTTACACTAATTTAGATTAGTAGGCAAGGTTTTAGTAGATCTGCTAGAGCAGGCAGAGAGCGACAAAACTTTCAAGAACCCGGTCACGTGTTGACGCTTCAAAATATTGGCTTTCCGGTTTGCCGATTGTGCCCGCTAGGTACCGTTTGGAACATCTACCAGTGAGCACAAAAATGGATTTGTGCTCCCTGCATCTACCTTCGATATCTCCTTCTCTGCATTTTATCCTTAGACATTTTAAATAATCCTTGGTTACCACTCTACAAAATCCTTGTTTTCACTTATTTCGCTTGGAACCGTTTCGCAATACTCAAAAATTAGATTTGCCTTACCTTCCGGGCTGGATTGTGAACTTTCGGTTAGTTGTAGGACAATTCATCTTTGGGATGAATTATGTGTTTAAAGGTAATCTACAATCGAAGCCTAATAACGTGTTAATCGGGTTAGTAGTACCAGAGTTATTAAGCGTTTTCTCGATTTAGGAAATGTATTCTGAAAATAGAAACCATCGAATGCTTTAAAAACCCATTTTTTATATGAGGCTAATCTTCAGAGTCGGATTGTGAACTTCTGGTTAGTTGTAGTGCCAAATATCGTGAGGTGAATTTTGTGTTTGAAGGTAATCTACAATTGAAGCCTAATTTCGTGGTAATCGGGTAAGTAGAACCAGAGTTATTAAAAGTTTTCTCGATTTTGTCCGCCATTTTCCAATATGGCGGAAATTCCAAAGGGAGAGTGTGAGAGACCACACCACGTTATAGAGCGCACAAAAATCTACAGGGTCTGAAATTTTCAGCTTTGTTTCAATTTGTTCCGGGTTCAGTGTATTTTTGGGCTAAAATGATTGTACTATTAGGGTAGGATAGGTATGTTTATTTGAACCCCAGTAGTATTAGGGTCAGTTTAGGCATTGTTCTTCCAACCCGAATAGTATTAAATCAGGTAAGGTTAGGTTAGGTTAGGAAAACTTAGGATATGATGATCTTGTTGCACTTAATAAGTAAGGTAAACTGTAGGGTTAAGAATTCTTCAATACTCGAGGTAAAAACTGCTATTTCCCAAAACAGCAGCCACTGTTGCTAATACAGCAGTTTTGAACAACGCCGCTGTTTTTATGAAACTGCGGTTGCTGTTTCAGGTAATGCTTTTCTGGGAACTGCTCATTCAAGGTACACCCGAATATTTCTTGTGATAACATCGAGCTCTAGAAAAAATGTATCTGGGTTAGTGTTTATTTTTGAAATTAATATATTCTCTAATCGTTTCAGGTTATAGAAATATTCAACTTGATGGAAAATAATTTTTTACCAAGTTCGAGATCCAGTGTTTAATGCGATATTTGAAGTCGTATAATGAATTTTTATATCGGGAAAGAAAGACCCTTGAATTGTTAAAATAAATATTTATAAGTAGGTTTGGAGTCTCTAGCCCTATAATAAGCATGCGCTTCTGTTGCCTTTGGTCATAATTATAGTCAAACTAATAAAGTCCTATAATTCGGTGGAAATCAGTCCAATAAATGTATTTCGGTGATTAATATGTAAACACCTGTTTCAAGTAATAATATCTAATGATTTTCTTGTAATATCGAAATGAAACAGAGCTTTATAGCATCAAAATTACTATAGACAGATCCAGGGTTGTTGGTTTTTTTTTGATTTGAATCGGATTTTTTTGATTTTTATTGATTTATCTGATTTTTTTTATTTATATTGAACTACTAGTTAGTAAATTACCAATTTGAAAACTTTTGAGTCAAAATTAACAAAATGCAAAATAATCATGACATTTAAGCAGCTTTTGGATATTTTTTACAAAGTTATTCTTATTGTTACTATTCAAATGCTTGTACAAAAATACTAGCTTGACCGCTATTTCATTTCCTAGCCTATTTCGAATCTTACTTAAAATTGACCACGAGTGGCAAGACAAACTGGAGTTCTAGGAAAAACTTAAACTGAAATATGCCAAAACCATGATTGTTTTTAATTATAGGTCTTTTCTAGTTTAGTTTCTTAAACTTTTTTTGGACCTTAGAATACATTTTTCTAAAAATAAAAATAAATACTTGATTTTAATCAAATTATCTTTTTTAAAAAAATCGCTTGATTTAAATCATGATTTAAATCCAACTGATTTAAATCAAAAACCCTGGACAGATCACACTTCCTAAAACTATTTTCCATATTTTTCATTTATATTGTAAAAAATGAAATAAGGTTTTGTTGGATTAATTCCTTTACACATGAACACAAGGCAGGGAGTGTGAACCTAGGACTAGAAGCTGTATACTTATTAGGAAATATGAAATGTTGTCGCTTATTTCAACAGTTCCTAAATAAAATTAAGTGTGTCACACTGTAGCTTTTGTTTTTGGTTTTCTATGTGATGAAAACCCAACCTTCACTACCGTATTTGAGAGTCACCCTAGTTGCTCAGTTGTCAATCACCCTAAATCGACATATCTGCTCTTCTTTATAAACTTTTCGTTGCAAATATATAATTAATTGTCCTATATTAACTTTGGAGATTGTATCGATGATTTGTAATACAATGGGGATACGTCTTATTCCGCTCTGTATTAACTATGACATGTAAATTGTGTATTGACTCCATAATCAATCTTCACTACTATTTTTCTTAGTATATCTAATAAATATAAATAATATCAGAAGGGGATAATATTAGAAGGATGACACTCTGTATCCTCTTAATGCTTCAGTTATGTAACGTCATTCTTCCCAGGCTCACACTTTTAGTTTCATTTCCCGCTCATCAAACAACAAATGGGCATCGCACCGTCAGGTGAATTCTATAATTGTTTGGCACTAAATCCCCAGCAATCATCCCACAAATCTCGTCTTGACGTGGGACAAAAATGCACAAGCGCGTCTTGCCATATATTTAAACGCTAATAGAGTAATGGTGAGGGAACTATTTATCGCATATGTGATTCGTTTTAGTAACCTAGCTCTAAATGTTCCGATGTTGGGAAGAGTGACGTTACACTTACCCCGCTTTGTGGTACACTTCTCTTGAAGAGAAGTATTATATACTTCTGATAATATTAATTATTTTCATCGTCAATTACATGCCGTAGATAAATCGTCATAAGAAACTTTATTCCTAATATTATTTAAAACATAGCTATTTTTTACAATTAACGCGAATCATATTCCTCTTTCATGATTTTTTGCAAAATTGGGGTATATAAAGCCTGGTTTTCACTGGCCCAAAACGCAGGAAAAACCGCGTTCCGCGCCGTTTTTTTAGAGGTAACTTGCCGCAAAGTTTCGCGTTTTCTGTGCGGCAAGCACGGATCTGGTTTTCTATTTTTCCGCAAATTTTTACGGAAAGGAAAGCGGTGGCCAATAGGAATCGACGAATGCGTGACGTCATAGGCTTGGTTTTGGTCAGCTCGCGAGGCTTTTTTTCGACGCCATTTTTTTATTTTCAAGGCGCTTCTGTTGTCGAGTTAAATGTCTAAAAATTTATAGTTAACGATTTGCTAAAGAAATTTGGCTTAATCGTTATTTATATGATAAAATTGAACGTTTTTACAAAGACAATTAAGTCTAAGAAAATAGATAGGTTGCTATTGGTGCATTTTCAACATAACTGATAAGCCTTGGTCTCCACGAACTCGCACTCTTTCATATTACAAGTGAAAACGTTTTGCCACCGCTTTTTAAGGAATTTTCCGCAAAATTTTGCGGATTTTTCTTTTCTGTTCCGTGAAAATTTCGGCAGTGAAAACCAGGCTTAAGGCAGCCGATTCTCAGCCAGGGCCGGAAATAAGCACAGGACACTGGACATTGTCCAATAAAATTTTAAAATGTCCCATAATTTTTTTAAAAACTAAGGGGGTCACTGGACATTTTGACCTATAAATTTTCCGAAGTTTTGATACCTTGACTATGGAGAAGCGACACCATTTTTTCACACTCCAGTGGACAATGTCCTATAAATTTTCCAGTCAAGCAGGGGGTCACTGGACACATGTCCTATAACAATTTTTTCTTATTTCCGGCCCTGTTCTCAGCTAGTGGTAAGAAAAAGCGCAGTCACGTGGATGTTTGGTAGACACCCTGCCACTGGGAGGTTAGGCGTTCTGGTAACCCTTGTTGATCGCCGCTTAGATTCTGAGCCTTGACGATGATAAAGGAGTAGAAGCCAATGTTTCAGATTTTTGTACATGTGTTATAGACAATGAAAAAGACGATAAGATGATGGGGTTAGAGGTCAATTAGTACAGATTGGTGTCTATATGGAATAGACAACGGCAAAGGCCAGAATATGGTGGTAATACTTCTGGTTAGTTGTAGGGCAAAATTTCTTTAGACATGAATTTTGTGTTTGAAGGTAATCTACAATTGAAGCCTAATTTCGTGTTAATCGGGTAAGTAGAACCAGAGTTATTAAGTATTTTCTCGATTTTGTCCACCATTTTCCAATATGGCGGAAATTCGAGCAATGTGAGAGTGTGGGAGACCACACCACGTTAAAGAGCGCCAAAAAATCTATAAGGTCTGAAATTTTCAGCTTTTTAGCCATATCGTAGTATACGATAGGCTCTTAGTTTGACCCGAGCCGTAGTAGTAGTAGCAAAAATAAATAGGATAGAAAGTGAGGGACTATAGAAAACGTAGGCGACGTGTTATTCTCGTTGCCTCTGAGCCACGGAGAAATATATTTCCTGCCCCCCGCGGTATTCTGGGGGACTCGCGTATGAATACTGGCACCGAGCGACAAGCCCCGACCAAATTGCATGTAACGGATACGAATGCGCAGTATAAATATAGTTCACGCGGCGTAAAGTCGTAAGCTAGCCGCCCGCTAGCCTCTTAAGCCCGGGACGGGAGTCGGGAGACGGGTTTCTAAGTTTTGTGTTAGGGTAGTTTAGAAAAACAATAAAATGTCCATACAAGGCCAAGGGTTAAGCGTTTCGTCAATTATTGACAAGTATGAAAACGACACTTTCTTCACAACAGACAGATCTGGAAAAAGGAATGATATAATTCAATATTTAGTTAAAAATGAAAAACTGGATCCTATTTTAAAGGCTATGTGGGAACAATTTCACGTTTTGAAGGATCAATTTCAAGACTCTAAACGCGAAGATTCAGGAAACTATTCGGGCTTCCAGTACTCTTTTTACCAATGGATTACTGAATTAGAAGATAACGAGTCGCTTTCGTATCTTCATGCCTTGACTGCCGACCATGGAGAACAAGTCCTATTGACTCTTAATTGGATTGGGTTGAGAATGCGGGATGAAATTGCAAAAGCTAAAGTTTTAAAAGTTCCTGAAGCTGATCATGACAGTCTACTGAGATACTGTGAATCTGAAAAATTGGGTCAGTCAACTTCAAATAAAAAAAGACATTATCGAAGTGATAGAGTTTACACAATAAATAGATTGGCTGGAGGATGTATTGGAGAGATGTGGCGAGTTAACAAAGGTATCATGCAAATACAAGCCAGACTTTTAAAGGGGCAGAAACCTTATACTGAAAAACAAAGAGATCACGCCCACATTATGTATAAGATCTGCTTTTCGATCTGCAACAAAGACCTTTCAAACGTTCCTCCTGTGTTGCTTATGCTTAATGGCGGTGGAATGTTTTTGCCACATACATCATTAATCCCATACATAACCGAAGTTTCTAAAATTGTGATACAATCCTATAAAACATTGGCTTTGAGCAGCCATTCACTTAATAGAATAAGTAAGTATCCTAGTATTTAACACCCTACTTATCTTTAATAAAAATTTATATTTATTTAGAAGGGACCATGGAGGCCATTAAGAATAATGATAGCTTGAAACAGATGTTCCATGACGCTATGAATAATATCAACGCTATTCAAGAAGAAGGCTTTACTTTTGAAAATCTTGAAGATTTCAGAGCCGTTTTCCAAAGAAAACTGGGCCATGCAAAAATTGCTGATTTGGTTCGTGGTCAAATACATAAAAGAAATGAGTCGCGTGGTAAGAGAGGAGTTGGAGGCCAAAATCTCAGGTGCAAATTGTATTCTATAGTCAAGACAAAAGTGGCTAAGACGCTTACGAAAAAGAGACAGGCCATCAAGAAAAAACAAAGCGCCAAAAAAATGGAAACCACTGACAAATCGGAGAAAAATGAAATTACAAACAAAGCAAACTCTAAGAAAGAAACGCTTTCCAAGAATGTAAAATCATCCAAAAGTGAAACTGCTAAGTCAAGTTCCGAGAAAGGAACAGCCGTTAAGGAACCCGCTAAGTCAAAGTGCAAGAAAGGGACAGCCGTTAAGGAACCCGCTAAGTCAAAGTGCAAGAAAGGGACAGCCATAAAGGAACCCGCAAAGTGCAAGAAAGGAACAGCCGTAAAGGAACCCGCAAAGTGCAAGAAAGGAACAGCCGTAAAGGAACCCGCTAAGTCAAAGTGCAAGAAAGAGACAGCCGTAAAGGAAACTGCTAAGTCAAAGTCCAAGGAAGGGACAGCTGAAAAGGAAACCGTTAAGTCAAACCCTAAAAAAAGGACAGCCAAAAAGGAAACTGCTCAATCAAGCTCAAAAAAAGTTGCAGCCAATAAAGAAACCACTAAGTCAAGCTCTAAAAAAGTGATAACCAAGAAAGCATCAGCTAAGCCAATTTGCTCAAAGAAAGCTGTATATACTTCCCCACCAACTAATAAAAGAAAAGCATCAGATTTGTTAAACACCCCAGTTCAAAAAAGACTAGATACTAAGAGGGGATTGGTAAAGAAAATTCTTAGCTACGACTGTGATGTATATTTTTGAATAATTATTTAGTTCCTATTTTGTTCAACCCTATTAAGTTTTTTGCATTCTATTTATTATTCTAGTCGAGAATGACATATGTTGGTGTGAAATAAAACCTTTGAGACCAAATTGTCTAAATACAAATGAATTTCTTCTTTATTTAAATCAGTCTTTATTAAAATTAGTCTTTATTTATATCAGTCTTTAATATCCAACACATCCAAAAGGTCTAAGCCCACTTTTCTATAAGCTGCCTCAGCATTTTGACCTGTTCGCGTACACCCTTTAATTAACATAGACCTCCTTGCATTTTGATAATTTATACTTGTTAATTTCCCTCCACTAATATACTTCATCTGGCTAAAAAGTGTTTCAACGGCGGAACCATTGATTCTTATTGGATATATGTAAGTACCTGGGTAGCGCGAGCAAAAATCTTCCACAAAATCTACAAAACCATAGACAGCAATACGTAAAAGTTCAAAGGTCTGCCACGCTAAAAAGTGCTTGTTAGAAGTCAATTTTTCCCCAGCTTGTATGCGTTCATTAGCCCAGGTCTCAAAATACTTTAATCCAGTGAGCATTGACTGTATTGGAGGTGAATCGGTTGATGCAGCTCGTTCCTTTGAAAGCAATCCTGTTTCGAAAATTTGGTTACACGCCCGCAGGTATTCGTAACAGGCCAATACATTTTCTCGATCTGAGGGATAAGCTTCGGTCATAGGATTCGCGTAATTGTAGAGTTCGCCTAAGACAGGATTTTGCTGCATGATCCGGGCAGGGGTCACATTTAACTTGGTCCATGAATCACGTTCAATGTGAGATTGAAGTAGCCCTTTTACTTGCGCCAATTCATTGCAGTCTCTTCTGTCGTCCTCTCTGTCTTTCATTTCTATGATTTGTTTCCACCCAAATTGAACACCGTTCTTTATAAAGTCCCTGGTCCCTTCATCTTGAGAGTGATGCAGCGCGTTAATAAGGTTCTTTAGATCATGGCTTGGACAAACTATCCAATACACCCAACGGTTTTTCATGAATGGGTGCTTAAACTTAGGACTAAATCGAAAATCGAATGTACCATCTTCATTTTCAACTGGAGGAATATGACCTTTCTTAATTCCCAAACTTTGTCGCAAGGAAGTCATATTAGAACTGCCACCATCACATACTAATCCACAAACGTTCAGTCCAACGGAGTGAAAAGCCCACATGCATCTCAAAACGGTATTCGTAATAACAGCGTGTGATGCTGGTTTTGCGAACATGAAGTATTGGCCCACTATATCAAATTTCCCAGCAGCACACCTCCACAGATATTGGAGAACGTATTCTGCTTCTAGGACTTCCTTTGGGGTTTTTTCCTTGTAAAGGTCATCCAAAGAACCGTAGTTTTCAGGATTCAGTGCGCAGCCGACAAACTGATCACTTTTGGAATTCCACATTAGCTTACCTATTGTTTTCACTTCATCAAATATTAAAAATCCTTCTTTTGGGGGCCTAACATCTCCATTGTAGTTTTTCTCGTACTCATCAAACCGATCTGATTCTGCTTGAAGATAATTTAAATCTATTCCTTGCTCACTAGGAATCTTCCTTGCTTTAGCTCTAAGTGTATGGATACTTGGAAGTTTTAAAATGTTAAAAGCAGCCAGGGCTTCATAAGCAGCCGGAGACCGTGAAAACACACTGAGGGCTATTCTGTAGGTCAGAGCACAAAAACGATTACCATGGGATCCATTTAAATTTTTTTCTTGGTCCTTTACAAATCCATTCATAGTCATTGATGCGTCTTTTTCCCAAGCTCTTTTCAAAGCTAACCCCATGGTTTTATTCTGCTTAATGGCTTCTTTAAATATTTTACGTAGCTCATCTTGGCCTTTCTCATTTATCTGAGATACTAGCTCCCGCATTTCCTCCAGTTGTTCTCCACAAAGTCTCACTTCCGCTTCCTTTAACATCTTTTCTAGGTTCTTAATTCTTCGATTTTGTTGACAGCGATAACGTCTATTTTCCAAATATCGCTTGTTTCTAGACATTGGAGTTAGAGCTGATATTTTGCATCTTGACTGAACTGAACATCTTTTCTGTTTACGTCTTGGTGTGGTTTGTATGTTTTTGCGTTGTTGTCTAATCAAATATCTGTTCAAATTGATTTTATTTAGTAACTTCATTATAAGACCTCTTATTCTAAATTGATTTAATTGCTTTTCCCCGTTTCACCCAAAATATTTCCCCCAAAACCTCACACATTTATTATTTACCAAAAATGACTGAAATTAACCTAACATATCCTAGCCACGCCCAACCAAACCAAAATTTTTATTTATATGGTTTATGATTTATATTTTAAATAATAAAAACAATCATAACTAAGATCACCTGTTTAGTGTACGACATTTACCACATTGGTAAATGTTGTCTTTTAACATTTTGTTTGGTGCATTGGAGGGGGGTTTAAACCAGACTTTGCATTCTGATGACTGGAATCTCTCATATGGAAAACTATGCTTAGTCAAGTTCTTCGTTTTTTCCAAATTGTGACACGCATCCTGTATTTGAATATAAAATTTAATAGCAAGAATACAATTAGGCCGCGTTTACAAGAAACACTTTGCAACCATTTTGAACTGTTTTGGAAAGGCCTGAGCCTTATTTTTTAAATAATGAATATATTTTCTTGTGAAAAAACGGTTTCAGTGTCTCATGTAAACATGGCTTTAATTCTTCAATTAAATTGAAAAAAAATGCAACCTTGCATATTCCTGGGCAAAAAACATGGTGTTCATTGAGTTCATTAATGGCCATCTCTACCACTTTACAATTTAACTGGCTTTTAGAAAAATCAAAGTATTCCACATGGAAAGCTGGCTTAAAGAAAGCTGAGCACGTAAGAGTTCCACTGGACGCAAAAATAAGTTTAATCGGAATGTCCTTGTAACATGGCATAGAGATTAATGAATCTTTTTTTGTTATTTCAATTTGCTCCACTGTGCCATTGAAATTTTTCAAAATCTTTGTAGAGATATTGCCTGAAATATTCGTAATAATGAGTCAATCTTTAACCGAGGATAAAAATGACCGGAAACCTTAAGACTGATAAAATAAAATCAAAATTATCAACAACTTTCATTGGGTTCATTAGTAATTTTAATGTTATTTTATCAATATAAAACTTACACTCTATTGCCTTGAAATTAAGTGGATATACTTACTTTTTCTTAAACTTAAAACAAACTCTTCCAAATCGGATAACGGTGATGATTCCCCTGCGAGTTTTCGACGTTTAATTTTTGGCAAATCATCAGTACACGTTTCTTTATTACGTTTCCTTTTCTTCCCTGGAAAACAATTTATCTCTTCCCACACTCTGTCAGGCACTAACATTCCAAAGATTTCGGTTTGAGATGATCCTTCAATTTTTTTTTCAAAAACTTGCGATACTGTTTGCGTTTCTTCATGATTTAAAGTTACTGATAAACCCGAGGCCTGAGTTGCCTTTTCACAAGTCAGTTTAATAAAAAGTTACATTGTGTAGATACTGAAACAGTAGTTGATGATTTTGATGCGGTTGAAGAACAACCCAGAGCCAGAGATGAACTTCCAAGGCTTACGCCCTGCACGTTAACTATTCCAGCAATACAAGTTTGTATTCCTTTAGAAATTTTTGGATCACATTTTTCTTTTAAGTAAAAATCGCACTGCGTAAACTTGGTGTTCATTTTTCGCGGCATATTAGCTAAACAATACTTGCGTTATCACTTAAAAACTTAACGCGACTTAGTTAAGAGCACAACAGTACGATTTTCAGTCGTCTGCACTCTGTAACAGGAAAAATAAGGTTTCGCCATCTATGGCGAAAAGTAGCAGGAAAAATAAGGTTTCGCCATCTATGGCGAAAAATATTTGAGCATCCCAGAGATCCTCGAACGCTGAACTATTTTGCAGAAAGATAACGTCATAAAGGAGAGCGCTGATTGGTCGGCCAAAAGCGCCAGAGAGAAAACGAGAATTTGCTTCGTAAATATCATAACACACGCTGCGGAAGGCTTTCTCTCCCTAGAGTCCCTCACTTTTTATCCTATTTATTTTTGGTAGTAGTAGTACTTGTGGCCGGAGTTTTCGCTTTCGTTATCGTCAGATTTTAGCTTAAAAGGAACTTTATATTACCACAACCCACCCATTAGGGTAACTGGGCTCGGTTAGAGATTTAATTTTAATTAAAATTTTTTCAATTCAGACCCGGGAATCGAACCCGGGTCGCTGGCGCAATAGGCAGTCATTCTACCAACTGAACCATGGAGACTTGATAGACACTCTGAGTTTTTATTATTTATTTTTATCTCTAAAATGTCGGGGTGATGTGGGGTGGGGTACCTCTTAATCTGCGGGGTCGAATACTTTTGAATTTTTATCTGTGGGTTCGGATACTTATGAATTTGTATGTTTGGGATTTTTATATTTATTTTCTTTTGATTTATATGCTAGTTAAATAGATAACGATTTTCCACGTTTCTTACCGCGCTCCTCATGTGTTTCGTTCTCGTTCGGTAGCTATCGTCATCTATGTTATCAGAAGTCCATTAAATTAGCCTAGGAAGTGAACAATTATAATGGCTGGTATAGCGTACGTCTCTGCTGGGATAAAAACTCCTTCTAATTCCATGGATAGGGGGTTACATTTTTCCCCCTTTCCTAACACAGTTAGAAATCTCGAGCTCCTCTCTAGAAAGTCTTTCTTGACGTCAGCGGGGCGTGACTTCTTCAGCCCATGAACGCTGCATCTCTAAAGGGTAGATTGTTTGCTTTATAAAAAATTAAAAAAAGGAACGGCCACGGTTATTAAAGGGAGGGTGAAGTAGAAAATCAAGTGGTTTTTTTTAATCGATTCTGCTACTAATTATAAATTACGATTACTACTGATTTATCATTTTGGGATGAACAAACTCAAAGCAATTTGAAATCTATGTATCTAAAAATGAATAGTAGGTCGATTTTGTATTATTTTAGGTTTTACCAAGTTGAAATTTTAATTCTAATCGCGTTAATTGCGAACATTATTACAAAATTTTCCAATCCGTTTTCGTCAACATTTTTTCTTCCTTAAGTTTAATTTTACACCTTTTTTTATAGGGTTTACCTGTAATTAAGCCGCAGGCTTAGAAGCTATGTTTTTGTTTTAACGATTTCAATGCTAACTGGGTCATAGAAGTGTCCTTGGCAAGGATATGATGAATCATTAAAGGAGACGAGGTTTACTTGGGAGGTCAAGCCACCTGTGGCGGACATTGGGGAGGGGGCAGTCGGCACCTGTAGAGTAAGATTGCCGACATTGTCGCCCAGAAGCTTGGCTTACAGGACTGCGACACACTCAAGAAAAAAATATAGCTTTTTCATACTGTTCAATTCACACTGCTAGAAGTGCGAGTTCGGCTAACTTGAAACGATCATCTTTTAGCCAAAACAGAAGTCCATTAAATTAGCCTAGGAAGTGAACAATTATAATGGCTGGTATAGCGTACGTCTCTGCTGGGATAAAAACTCCTTCTAATTCCATGGATAGGGGGTTACATTTTTCCCCCTTTCCTAACACAGTTAGAAATCTCGAGCTCCTCTCTAGAAAGTCTTTCTTGACGTCAGCGGGGCGTGACTTCTTCAGCCCATGAACGCTGCATCTCTAAAGGGTAGATTGTTTGCTTTATAAAAAATTAAAAAAAGGAACGGCCACGGTTGTTAAAGGGAGGCTGAAGTAGAAAATCAAGTAGTTTTTTTATCGATTCTGCTACTAATTATGAAAAGGCAGGGGGTTACGCGATTGGTCGGACGTCCTTATTTAAAATTATCTTTTAAATCTGAACCTAATTTGAATTTTAAAATCATTCGGAGCTAGTATTTCCTGAATGTTTGACTATGCAGACTCGTCTTGTAAATAGTAGGGGAATCGATAAAAAACCACTTGATTTTCTACTTCACCCTTCCTTTAAATAGTTTTTTATCTATAGGTTTATGAAGAGTCATAAAAAACTGAATGACCTTGACTGTTCCAAAATTCACACCCCCATCCCTTCTCCTATTTTTAAGCGGGCTCGGTTTTGCAGTGGAAGGGTGCGTTTTCGGCCAATAGTTTTTTCTCTCTCGATAGGGCAAACTTTGGCGTAAGAGTCGCACCTAAACCGGAGATCTGAGAAAAATTATCGCGAGGTGGCGAATGTGTCGCCTTTCTTCAGTATTACTACACAAGAGAAGCGAGTCCCAAACCCCGCTTTTGGAGGCTAATTTAATGGACTTCTGATGTTATGTTTGACTGGAACGTTTTGGCGGTTAATTCAAATGTGGGTTTAGATAGAGCTAACATAGTGTTAAATGAGCGTTATGCGTTTGATCATTTTAGCATTGCTAAAGGTAATTCGAGGGGATAATCACTAAAATGCGTAATAACTATAACTAAACTTTCTCTTTCAAAAGTTTCTGGGCATAAGTCCTTGTTAGAAATTTATAATATGCGATAAGTGTGAATCAGCATAAGTCTATGTTGTAAACTCATCGAGGGGATTATCACTAAAACTATCTGTTCTTCGATTCGCCGGAATATTAGAATTACAGCATAAGTAAATTTATACGGTTATAATTTTATCACTGTTTAGAGTAGGGAATCGAGGGGCTATTAACTCTGATTTTATGCACGGTACATCATTTAAGCATTGAAAAAGATAGCGCTATTCACTCATTAGGGTAAGGTATAGAGGGGTTATCCACTCATTAGGGTAAGGTATAGAGGGGATATCCACTCATTATTGTAGGGTATAGAGGGGCTATTCACTCGTACGATATGGCTACTATTACGAGCCCTTGGGCCGTCTTGTTTTCAATTTGTTCCGGGTTAAAACCTATTTTCCTGTATTACACACACCAGGAATACATAGATTTAGTACTTGGAATCTATAAGAGGCCATAGACCCCATACAAATATCTGATTGACTGTGAGGGGAAGCGCCAAAAACTTTTAAACCACCTGCTCCTCCTTCCTCGCGTCTCATTGGTTATGCGTAGGGCTGTTCGATACTACTCGATGCCAACTTGGTATCGAGTACTTCAGTCTTTCGATACCGGTATCGAGTACCGTTTTTGGGATCCGATACTGGTATCGAGTACTTTCGAAAAATCCGAAGCATCGAGTTTTTTATCCCCCTATCTCTTCCCCCTGGAATCGAAGGAACGTTTCTTTTTCAAACTTGCGGCCAATCATTTGCTTTATAATTTAACACGTGAATGTTTCCCTCGTCGACATAGTTTAGTCTCTATACTCCATTCCTAGAGTAGACTGACGTCAGACGTAGCTTCTTCAACCATAGCCCATTCGATCGCGCACAAAACGACGCAACCTGCTCGTGCTATAGAATCCCGATCAAAGAATTGGATTTACAATTTTACATATATAAGCGCGACTTTTGAAGAAAATTCGGAGTAACCGAAAATTAATATTAAGTTCTATAGGAGGAGGTATGTTTTTTGGCCAGTTCCTTCGTCCTATTGATACAAATGACCTGAAATTTAACTTGGACGCGTTTCGACGTGTTTTATTATACTTAAAAGGATTCTAGCTTTCAGAAAATTATGTGAATAGCGCTAACTAAACTTAAATCACATCTTAAAAATTTGATTAAATAAATTTAAATTAAATGTTAAAATATTGCAGCAATGCTTTTCCAAGAAATAAAAACTAATTACAAAGCTTATTATAATTAAATACGCAAAATCTATCATAGGTGGCGCTTTAAAAAAAAGTACTCGATACTTTGAGTATCGAGTATTTTTTTCTCCTATACCGATATCCGGTATCGAGTACAATATTCAGTACTCGATACCGGTATCGATACCAAAAATCTTCGATACTCCCAGCCCTGCGAATGTGTGGGACAGATCGAGATCATGACCTTTTAAGCTGTCGTCTGCATCAGTTTCGGCTCCGAAATGGTCGGAAAGTACGAGAACTTGGAACAGTTTGACGTTAACGACGTTTTTGAGGCGGAAATTTCTCTATCTGTAACTGAAGTCGACGATTTAGAAGTTAGTGTAGCTCGAAATTCAGTATTGAAAACGAATGCTATAATAATTTCGAGAAATGATGACGTTACCTCCCCTTAAACCCTAAGCCTTTGCATAGGGATGCTGATGTTTTGTTTTTGTATAACTTTGGTGAAGAGTGGAAGGAATTAAATTTTTACTCCACCCTGTGAGAATAGTAATATCGAGTTTTTAACGGAAAGCAAGTCTCGCCTTTTTTAATTTTACACGGAATTTTATTCCGTTTAAAATTTAAGAAAGGGCACCAATCCCCTGTGCCGGACGCGTCCGCGAAACCGGTTTCGCGTACGCTTACGATGGGAGAGAGAGAGGGAAAACGAAAGCGTGCGGGGAGAGAGAGATCGCTAGCGTACGCGATGGCGATACGAAGAGAGATGGAACCCAGATCGGAGGGAAACGAAGCTCCGCTGCTTAGTGAGAGGGGGAAGAGGGAGAGGGGGCATCCCGCTCGGAGAGGAGAGAGAGAGGAAAGAAAGGTAGTTTAAATCTCGCGGGCTTTTTTGAGTGAAAGAAACAAGTTGATAATTTTCGTGCACTGCTGCACTTTGTGCGCGTGATACATCAGAGATTATGCTGAATGGTTAGGTTAGGTTAGGTTTCGTAAAATAGAGGGGACGGTTTACGGTCATAGTGATTTCTGGTTTAGGGGATCCAGGATTTGGTTTTAGATACATTATTTGATTCGTATGGTTTTTAAAAATTATTCTTTAGTGGGGTGCACAATTTAGTTTCATTAATATTATTTGAAATGTGACGTTATTAGAAATTAAGGGGATACACGATTGCGTTTCAGAAATGTTTTTAGTTGTACGATTTATTGGAGATCAACTATACGGGGGTTCACGTGAGCCGTGTAAAATTACTATTAAGGCCCAGCCCTTGGGCCATCTTGTTTAGAAACGTAATCCTTGGTCTACTTGTTCAGACGACGTATCATGTTTACATTCGGGTTCACCGCGCATAGGTCGCGGGAGTCGCAGCGCAGGTCGCAAAATACGTCAAATAAATTATGCATGACGTCAACGGTGATGGTTTCTACACCGCCTCCCCTTTCAGTCAAACACCCAGGCCCATAAAATGGCCTCTTAAGGATTCCAAGTAGTAAATCTATGTATTCCTGCACACACCCATAAGACACGTTCAGTCGATATGACTCTCCGTGACGTTATCGCCGCTCGGAGAGGTAAATAGCAAGACCCAAGAGCTTTCTCGGTAGATTAAACAAACATAGATATTTTGCTAAATGGTCTTTATTACCATACGTAGCATAATAACAACAAGTGTGACACTCAATTAAAAACATCAATGACCATGTGCTTCTAAGTGAAACATAATTCAACGAAGCAGACACTTAAAGGAATGGTTCACCCATAAACTTTTTTTGCTGTAATCCCTTTAATTACACCCAAAACTAAGATTTCGAGAGTTGAAAAAATTTTACATAAAGTATATTTTAAATTAAATCAGAAAAACTAATTGCATTGAGGACCTTATAGCGCCTGTATGGTGCTTTTCCGCAAAGCCAGAGAGAGTGCGATACGTCACTCGCATATATTAAATCAGTCCTCCATCTTATTGGCCGAGGTATCAATAGGACAAGCTTCTACTAAAAAGTAAACTCGACTATTACGCGGTTGAGCGCTAGACCGGCGACAAGGTACGTTGGCAGCGCCGGTAGAGCCGTAGTCAAGCCTGTTCCTAGACGGCCGTAGCAAAGGCCTAGCTAGTACGCTAGCGAATCGTAACCATTTTGATGCACTATAAGGGTACTTACAGTGATCGGGAACAGTATAAAAATTAACCGCACACCTAGAGTTAATACTCTGACAGTCTTGGCATTTCGGCAATTAATTTTGATTCAAATTGATCAACGAAACGACTAACGAGAGCTAAACATACTTGAAGACGAAATTGTCAGACTCAAAAAAAAACCCGACCTAAATTCTTCTGCTTGCAGTGCTAAAATCTCATTGGTTAAACGCTATTTAAACCAGCCAGTCATCCGGCAGGTCTGGAAAAGCACGACAGTGAAGTTTAGAGATAGGGGTTAAGGGTTTTGTCCATATAAAATTTTATTTTAATTATAAAATGAAAACTATCGCTAATAATTTAATTTCAGTAGTACCACTATCTTTATAAAAGTACAATTGACGCTAAGAGACAAAAAAAGTTTATGGGTGAACCATTCCTTTAATTTTCTCAACGTTCCTGGAAAAGGGGATACTAATCTACTGAATGTCTGAACGTCTGAACTGCTGAAAATAGTAGAATTCGTACTTTAAAATTCTCCCATCCTACCAAACCGTAAACTGTCTGAACCTTTTTGACTATTTTGCTGAAATGCTGAATTCTGAACCGTGAATTTTGAAATTAATGTAAGATAGAGACCATCTGAACTTTTTTGACTATTTTGCTGAAATGCTGAATTCTGAACCGTGAATTTTGAAATTAATGTAAGATAGAGACCGTCTGAACTTTTTTGACCATTTTGCTGAAATGCTGAATTCTGAACCGTGAATTTTGAAAATGAAGTAGAATGGAGACCGTCTGAACTTTTTTGATTATTTTGCTGAAATGCCGAATTCTCAACCGTGAATTTTGAAAATGAAGTAGAATGGAGACCGTCTGAACTTTTTTGACTATTTTGCTGAAATGCTGAATTCTGAACCGTGAACTTTGAAATTAATGTAAGATAGAGACCATCTGAACTTTTTTGACTATTTTGCTGAAATGCTGAATTCTGAACCGTGAATTTTGAAAATGAAGTAGAATGGAGACCGTCTGAACTTTTTTGACTATTTTTCTGAAATGCTGAATTCTGAACCGTGAATTTTAAAAATGAAATAGAATGGAGACCGTCTGAACCTTTTTGACTATTTTCTGAAATGCTGAATTCTGAACCGTGAAATTTGAAAATGAAGTAGAATGGAGACCGTCTGAACTTTTTTGACTATTTTGCTGAAATGCTGAATTCTGAACCGTGAATTTTGAAAATGAAGTAGAATGGAGACCGTCTGAACGTTTTTCACTATTTTGCTGAAATGACGAATTCTGAATCGAAATTAATGTAAGATAGAGACCATCTGAACTTTTTTGACTATTTTGCTGAAATGCCGAATTGATAATATGCCGGGGGGAGGGCAACTAAATGAACTTCAAGGACTGGCGACAGAAGTATAGCTAAGGTATTTTTAGGACATACAGAATTTACCAAAACAATTCATTTTTGGTAAAGTAATCTGAGAAATTTCCAAATTATTGGGTGAAGATAATTTTAGAAATTCCAAAAATAAGGAAAAGGAGAAAATAAGCGGGAAGTTGCGAAAATTACATTAGCGATATTTTAGTTTGTAACCGATTTGCTGTCAAAGCTAGGTTACAGAGTGAAACAATGAGCTCAAAACCATAATACTATATATTTGAACTCTTTTATTAGGTTCTTGGGTTAGTACTTGTTACAGAATATAATTGATTAAATAAATAACAAAATAATTGATAATGCTAATTACAATGATATTGATAGGATGGGTAGTGAGAGCGCCAGACTAGGGGTGTGCCTTTAGGAGGTAGCTATAGAAAGCAACACTTACTAGGGTTAAGTAGAGCCAGTTGAGTTCCGTCTTTAGGCCTACTGAAGTGATGGCACGAACAGAGAGAGTTAACGTGCGAGAACTAGTCATTACGGACTTGATCACTGGATTGCCTCGTAGAAGGTCAATCTACCCTACATCTAAACAGGTCTTAGCTTAGATGGTGAATACGGCCTAAGGCCTACCGCACTAGCTAACTAACTCCCTACTAACACCAACAACTATCCTGGATAGACTGCCACTCTATCCGGATACTATCATAATGACTTATGAGACAGACTGCCTAACAGACTGCACTAAGATGATACTGTACACTGACTGTAAAGCACAGCTGACCTGACTTTATATAGCCCTAGCAATAGGCCTGGCTCAATATAGGGGGCGCTCACCAAAGGTGCAATATGAGACGCCACCTAGTGTTCACCTAATCTATTGTGAGGTTAAAAAGTCTTCATATAAAAAACTTAAGATTAGAGATCAAAGGGAGCCGGACATAAGCTTAGCTAAGTGTGATTGTGAAGGCTCAGTAGCGCATCCGCTACAAGTTTCTAAAAAAAAGCATTCAACCAATATTTTGGGAAAAAGGCACTAAATGGTTTTTAAGTAACTAGGCTTTCTCAAATAAAATTTGCCTTTTCCAAAATTTTTATACTCAAATAAAATGAGACCTTTTCTGAAATTTTCTCAATTAAAATCCACCTTTTCCAGAAATTAGATGCTTACTTCATTTCCAAATCAAATAAAATGGGACCTTTTCCTAATTTTATCTCAATTAAACCTTTTCAAATATTATTATCACAAATTTCATAATTTTTGTAGATTCTGCTTTTCTTAGTGAGATCTAGAATAAGCTATAACACTATTTTCGTCTTACATTAATTCGGTTCAGAATTCGGCATTTCAGAAAAATAGTGAAAAAAGTTCAGACGGTCTCCATTTTACTTCATTTTCAAAATTCAGCATTTCAGCGAAATAGTCAAAAAAGTTCAGACGATCTCCATTCTACTTCATTTTCAAAATTCACGGTTCAGAATTCAGCATTTCAGCAAAATAGTCAAAAAAGTTCAGACGGTCTCAATCTTACATTAATTTCGGTTCAGAATTCGGCATTTCAGCAAAATAGTCAAAAAGGATCAGACGGTCTCTATCCTACATTAATTTCGGTTCAGAATTCGGCATTTCAGCAAAATATTCAACAAATTTCAGACTACATGGTCTCTATCTTACATTAATTTCGGTTTAGAATTCGGCATTTCAGCAAAATAGTCAAAAAAGTTTAGACGGTCTCCATTCTACTTCATTTTCAAAATTCACGGTTCAGAATTCAGAATTTCAGCGAAATAGTCAAAAAGGTTCAGACGGTCTCCATTCTACTTCATTTTCAAAATTCACGGTTCAGAATTCAGCATTTCAGCAAAATAGTCAAAAAAGTTCTGATGGTCTCTATCTTACATTAATTTCGGTTCAGAATTCGGAATTTCAGAAAAATAGTCAAAAAAGTTCAGACGGTCTCTATCTTACATTAATTTCGGTTCAGAATTCGGAATTTCAGCAAAATAGTCAAAAAGGATCAGACGGTCTCTATCCTACATTAATTTCGGTTTAGAATTCGGCATTTCAGCAAAATATTCAACAAATTTCAGACGGTCTCTATCCTACATTAATTTCGGTTTAGAATTCGGCATTTCAGCAAAATATTCAACAAATTTCAGACGGTCTCTATCTTACATTAATTTCGGTTCAGAATTCGGCATTTCAGCAAAATAGTCAAAAAAGTTCAGACGGTCTCCAATCTACTTCATTTTCAAAATTCACGGTTGAGAATTCGGCATTTCAGCAAAATAATCAAAAAAGTTCAGACGGTCTCCATTCTACTTCATTTTCAAAATTCACGGTTCAGAATTCAGAATTTCAGCGAAATAGTCAAAAAGGTTCAGACGGTCTCCATTCTACTTCATTTTCAAAATTCACGGTTCAGAATTCAGCATTTCAGCAAAATAGTCAAAAAAGTTCAGACGGTCTCTATCTTACATTAATTTCGGTTCAGAATTCGGCATTTCAGAAAAATAGTCAAAAAAGTTCAGACGGTCTCCATTCTACTTCATTTTCAAAATTCACGGTTCAGAATTCAGCATTTCAGCAAAATAGTCAAAAAAGTTCAGACGGTCTCTATCTTACATTAATTTCGGTTCAGAATTCGGCATTTCAGAAAAATAGTCAAAAAAGTTCAGACGGTCTCCATTCTACTTCATTTTCAAAATTCACGGTTCAGAATTCAGCATTTCAGCAAAATAGTCAAAAAAGTTCAGACGGTCTCTATCTTACATTAATTTCGGTTCAGAATTCGGCATTTCAGCAAAATAGTCAAAAAGGATCAGACGGTCTCTATCCTACATTAATTTCGGTTTAGAATTCGGCATTTCAGCAAAATATTCAACAAATTTCAGACGGTCTCTATCTTACATTAATTTCGGTTCAGAATTCGGCATTTCAGCAAAATAGTCAAAAAAGTTCAGACGGTCTCCATTCTACTTCATTTTCAAAATTCACGGTTCAGAATTCAGCATTTCAGCAAAATAGTCAAAAAGGTTCAGACTATCTGTTACTTTAATTTCAATGTTCACTGTTCAGAATTCGGCATTTCAGAAAGGTTCAGACAGTTTACGGTTTGGTTGGATGAGTGAATTTTATAGTAGGAATTCTACTATTTTCAGCAGTTCAGACGTTCAGACATTCAGCAGATTAGTCGATCCCCTGGAAAGGGCACCTTGGATGAGGCAATGGGGACTGGAATATTTTAAGACATATTTATCCCATTTTCACGCTAAGCCACTTTGTATAACATAAGAACGATTGACATATAGCAACTGTTCTCTTATACGTAATAGTGTATTTTGCATTATTGAACATGTAAGGCGTGGACTGAATAATACTTTAAGGCTGATGAGAGTAGCACGCTCAGGTCATACACGGAAAATTTATAATAAAAATGTGAAGCTCATTAACTCCACGATTCTTCAAACATTTTCACTCGTTTTCTAGACTTTTTACCGCTAAGTTAGCTAACATAAACGTAATGTTGACAGCATTGAAGAATAAAGTTGAAAGTTATCTTCACATTAAACCTGAAAGAAATTCTACCAAGCAAGAGGAGACATGGAAGTTGTGAAAAACAACTTCTGGTTCAATTTGGCGTTCAATTTCCTTAATTTATTTGGATTGGTAAAAGCAAACCATAAATTCAGTTTGCAAAATTGGATCACCATAATATTGCTCAGCTCCTACTGTGGAATTCAAACGTACAGTACTATCGTTGATACCAGAAGTCCATTAAATTAGCCTAGGAAGTAACCAAAAGCGGGGTTTGGGACTCCCCTCTCTTGTGTAGCAATACTGAAGAAGGGCGACACATTCGCCACCTCGCGATAATTTTTCTCAGATCTCCGGTTTAGGTGGGACTCTTACGCCAAAGTTTGCCCTATCGAGAGAGAAAAAACTATTGGCCGAAAACGCACCCTTCCACTGCAAAACCGAGCCCGCTTAAAAATAGGAGAAGGGATGGGGGTGTGAATTTTGGAACAGTCAAGGTCATTCAGTTTTTTATGACTCTTCATAAACCTATAGAAAAAAAACTATTTAAAGGAAGGGTGAAGTAGAAAATCAAGTGGTTTTTTATCGATTCCCCTACTATTTACAAGACGAGTCTGCATAGTCAAACATTCAGGAAATACTAGCTCCGAATGATTTTAAAATTCAAATTAGGTTCAGATTTAAAAGATAATTTTAAATAAGGACGTCCGACCAATCGCGTAACCCCCTGCCTTTTCATAATTAGTAGCAGAATCGATAAAAAAAACTACTTGATTTTCTACTTCAGCCTCCCTTTAACAACCGTGGCCGTTCCTTTTTTTAATTTTTTATAAAGCAAACAATCTACCCTTTAGAGATGCAGCGTTCATGGGCTGAAGAAGTCACGCCCCGCTGACGTCAAGAAAGACTTTCTAGAGAGGAGCTCGAGATTTCTAACTGTGTTAGGATCCGCAAGGGGGAAAAATGTAACCCCCTATCCATGGAATTAGAAGGAGTTTTTATCCCAGCAGAGACGTACGCTATACCAGCCATTATAATTGTTCACTTCCTAGGCTAATTTAATGGACTTCTGTTGATACGTACAAAATACATAGCAACAGTGCATTCATAAACTTTCTTAACTCGTTTGGAAACACATTATACGACTATACACCACCATGTTTTTCGTCAGCTTATGCTTTTTTAACAAAACCACTGTGTTGAAATGGTTAAAAGCGTTACGACTATGTTCAGATATTGAACTGAAGTTACGAACTTTAGTTAACGTTGTCATCACTTTAAAAGTATTGTTATTTACTATTCTTGTAATAATATCATTAATAAATGCATGGATTAGTCAATATGTAGACTTTCACGTTGAGCACGTACTAGGTGATTGGGAATACTTAAAACCTCCATGGTTTCTGACCTATTTTATAATTACAGTAGATACAATACTGTGGAACTTAAATTTATTATTATCTATGGTTGCTAAATTAGATTTTTGGCCACATCGTATGACGTACATCTACGATGAGGTTCTTAGTTTGACCTTTCCTGTTGTCATTCTCATAGTAGTAGTAGTGTAAATTTTTGGTTCGTCATTGAAGGGACAGTGAATGAAAGAGGATTGTGGTGAGGTGATATTTTTCGTTATTTTTTAAATGGAAGGGGATTGTAAAAGCAAGTTTAAGCATTACAATTAATTGTACAAGTGAGGTTAATGATTGTGAATTGTGTTTTACGTTTTCTCGATATATCTAAAGTGAAAGAAACGATTATTGGATTGCCTTAATATAATGGAAGCTGTTAAACTCTCCCTTTAAAATTCCTGTCACCCGTCGACAATAAGGATTTCAAGCATTCAATCCCGCTCCTCTATTTAAACATTCAAGGAAATCGAGGTTAACATTAAATGAAAAGCAAGTATATACTGATAGTATATATTTTTTTATATGGTCTTAAGGCGGTGTTTATCACGATCCCAGAATTTACCTGAATTTCTCCTGAGAGCGAAAGTAATTTTGAAAACAAAAGGAAGTTAATAGTATCAGAAGTAGTAGTATGAAGTACGTAACATTTGCCTGGGGGAGCTACACGATATTCTCAAAGCTCCTTGGAAAGAAATTTCCCTTGCGCGGAGGAACATAATTCGGTAACGCGGTCCCTTCGGATCCTTGCGAGCCTTCAGCCTTAAGAACCAAATTACCAGGTACATAAATTATGGAACTACTATTAAGACTGAGTAGGGTGTCAACAAAATTATTTGGGAGTAAGGCACAAAGATCTTATCAATCTGGGTAGCTTTTGCTTGGACTATTTACGACACCGTGTATCTGTTTTCTTATAAGGAATCTTTTCTGTCCTCGCGGCTACGGCGAGCCCAGCCGCCGGCGGCTCGGGAATCGGGATAACGCTGATATCTAGCCAAGGCTTAGTGTAGTATTCGAGTCTACTATTATTTGCAGAGCTATTTTTCTGTTGAAATTAAAACATTTCTTACAATATCTAGTTGACTACTTATTGAATGACTCGAAAATTTTCGAAACTTGAGCTTTAAAACGTTGAATATAATATAACGACTAACGAACGATACCGCAAATTTGCCTTCCTAGGGGAATCCTAGCTTCCCGGTTATGTCGACGGTGAGGCCGAGTCGAGGTCCCATGCAAGAAAATAGTAATAGCCGTCGCCGATTGGTCTGGCATTAAAGACGTTATCCACGGTTAGGGGGCTTATGATTGGTTAAAAGCTTTTTTGTTCGTCTGCTTAGTTTTTACTTCGGGAATGTCATGAAATTCGTGGCTAAAGTTATCGAAAAGTGGGACTTACGTACTTTTTTATGTGTGAAGCATAATCCGCTTTTGATAGTATCTTTATATTTAAAGGGTATGAGAAGCTTCGTTTGAAAAACCTCTGATTTATCTAACAAAAGATAGAATTAATTTCTGTAAATTCAAAAATGGCAAGCTTTTAATTCTCCGATTTCTGGTTATTTGGTAATATGCATTTGAAAATCCTTCATATGCAAATCCTTTTTTTTATGAAAGGCTGAGACGTTTCCCTGTAGTTCGACGTCACAGATATATTTTTTTCACGTGACATGGTGCCACTCTCTCCGCTATCAGACCAAGAGTTTAGACTGGCCGCATTGGTGAGAAGCTAGAGACGCGTATACGTCGCGCCAGCGTGGGAAATTAAAAATCGCCTGGGCCAGTTTAAAAATTAAATCTTCAGTGGTCCACAGGACCACTAAGAAAATTCAAGGGTTTCCAGAGTCCAGATATTAGCTAGTATATTGTAATTATCCACTTCTTCAATTTAGCAGACGACGCGCCCTGGTCAGTGGTCATGGACCAGTTTATTTATTCCAGGCCAGAGGGGTCGCTGGCCCAATGTCCAGTTTAAAAAAATCCTTATTTCCCACCCTGCCTCGCGCGTATAGGATTCCCGCGCTTTTTTTCCTCAACGTCATAGTGATGTCATCAAGCAGGCGGACAAGCTCGACAAGACAACATTGTTGATATATCGAAACTGAGTTTTCGTGATTTTTCAATGAATTTTAAAAATAGAAACATTGGTTCAATTATATTAAAAACTTGACATTTTGAAAGTAGAGACTTGTAACAAAATAATACTTTCGTGGGAAAATATGATATGAAATTGTAAATTCGCATACCTTTAATATAGTGTTTTACAATTTTAACATAAGTAAATTTATGAACGTAATTTTTGAGGTCAGGGTGGGGGATCACTTGGATTTTCTGTACTTCAATTAAGGTTTAGGTATGCGTTATTGTGGGGAAACTCACTTAAGTTTTTTGTTTGTGTCGCACTATTACACTTATAAAGAGGGTAAATTATTGGTGTACAGATTACGGGCAATCATTTTAGCACAGTAAAATATAGCGCAACGAGGGAACAATCAGTCTGATTTTCTGTACTTCAATTAAGGGTTTACTTACGCGTTACGATTAATCATTTTTGCACTGTTAAAGGGTGCACAAGTTTCCTATTTGTGTCGCACTATTATAATTATAACAGAAGAAAATGAATTGAAGTTAGGATTACTAGTAATCATTACATCACACTTAAAGGTGAGGGGCTATTCGCTGAAATTTTCTATTCCTTACGATGTCACTAAAATTATGAGCCCAGCCCTAGGGTCATCTTGTTTGTTTCGCGCTCTTTACCTAATCTTCTGCTCTCCCGTTCCTTATGGTCCCATAAAACTTCGAGGTCAGCTGACTCCTTTTGTAAACCGATTTCCCTTTTCCTCACCACATCGACAGTGCACAGTGACCTCATAGGAGCCTTAACTGAAAATCCCCCTCTCTCTCCGACTTTTTGTTTTTATTATTTTCGCAAACTACAGTTTATACGTATAATAATATGTCTTTTGTCTGATAATAATGAACTTTAATATATTAAACTTTTCTATATGAATAATATGATAAAAATAGTTGTTAACTTAATATTATCGACGTTGCGCAACAAAATTTTTCTCTTGAAATTTTATAAGGGGCCCTCTAAATCTTCCTTAGCCTATCTGTAAAAAAATCCTGGCGGCGCCACTGCTTCCTAGGCTAATTTAATGGACTTCTGGTGTTATTTTGCCTTATCTGGCAGGTGATAGAATTGAGCCAATCACAGTGCCTTTGCTAATGCTACGGTCAACGGTCGGGATCCCCGACTCTCGGGAGTGGAGACTGGGGAAACGCCGGAGCGGGGCGGCTCACAAACACTCACAAGAGAGATTAACCGGATTAGTACAGGCCCTACAGGGTAGATATGAATTTGAAAGGAACTAAATATGACCAAGCTGAAAATTTCAGAATCCAATGAGCTTATGGTTCTCATTAATGTACCAAAAGTCCCCAAACCTCCGGTGCCGGCTTTCGCCGCCATATTGGAAAATGGCTACCATACCGGATGTTTCTATATCTCGAGATCTAGTAGACCGATTTACATGAAGTTTGTTTTAAACGATGTCTTATGACGATTACAATCCAAACCGATCCAATTTTGTAGCCCTTACATTATTATTACAGAGGTGTTCACGCTTATCATGGGAAAAAAATTCAAAAATATGTTGCTTTCTAAAATTCTTAAATGTTAAACGTATTTTAATTTTTTCTAAAATAATTGTTATTTACATTTGTTTACGCTCAATCATACTAAGTTTTCTGTATTAAAATCGATCAAATTAATATCGAGATTTGTTGAATCGTTTGAGACCCTGCCTGGAACTGCATGGCGCCTCAAGCGTTATCGATTTTTTTAGCTTCAGGGTGGATTTTCAGTTTTAGTTTCTGTTCCAATTTCCCAATAGGGAGCTAACTGTTGCCAGGGCTCTACGTCATAGCACGATTTAACTGCCATCTTCAATGCTCTCTTGAAGTTATTTTTAAGCGTCTGCTCAAGGCTCGGGTGGGCGCGTCCATGTTGGTTGGCATTTATCATCTGTGTAAAGCGGATTAAAACTTGTAAATGGTCATAACTTGTAGTGTAAATGGATGTAAAAGTCGTTATGATAAGGAGAGAAAGGTGGGCTTTTTTAACAGAAGCTCTTTCTAGAGAAAAAAATTTTAAGTGGCTTAAAACTTTAAGCCTTGGCCCTGGATCCTATTTTGAACATATTAGGATATGTTCAAAATATTTTTTCGGTGGAGGTAAGTACGGGTGAACGTGTAAACTAAAAACCTAGATATGTGTACTATTAACAGTTTTGATAATTTTAGCACCATCGGCCTTATATGATACCACAAACCCAGACGAGCTCCCGTCAAAGTGTCTAAATGCAGAGTTGGATGACATGAACCTTGACAATTCAAAAGTGGAACGTTATTTAAGGAAGCGCAAGCGTTCTTCTCTCCCCAAAGATTAGGTTCAAAAAAACAAAAATCGCAAGATCAAAGATGGAAACAAATCATTGGGATTCAATGTATCAGATGCGTCAAAGAAGATAGTGGCATTGGTGATTCCCTTCTAGAAGAGTTAGCTCTAATAAATGATACTTCATTGAGAAGCACACGACTAGATAGTAATGAAATTGTAATAGCAAAGAAAGATAACAAATTAGTAACACCTTCCTTGCAAAAGTCTAATTCTTCGACACAAACTCTAATAATTGAAACAGTCAATGTAGGATTACAAACTTACATCCATAGAAAAGATTTTAGTGTTCAGGTAATTGTCAAAACAAAGGTTTCTGATGTTTGTGTTCAAACGGAAAGGTTTCCAGAAGCTTCAACACAAACAAGTGATTGAAATGATAAAGCAACCTGTTAATTATTTTCTTACTTATAAAATTTGTTACTTAATTTCTTACTTATAAAATTTGTTACTTAATTTCTTACTTATAAAAATTGCTACTTAAATTGTTACTAAAAAGTTGTTGTATAAAATAGCAATTGCAAAAAAACCCTAAAAAAATATCATTACAAAAAAGAAAAAATATAAATTCTAAGAATGTTAATTATTTTCTTAACTAAAAAAAATTTGTTACTTAATTTCTTACTTATAAAATTTGTTACTTAATTTCTTACTTATAAAATTTGTTACTTAATTTCTTACTTATAAAAATTGCTACTTAAATTGTTACTAAAAAGTTGTTGTATAAAATAGAAATTGCAAAAAAACCCTAAAAAAATATCCGTACAAAAAAGAAAAAATATAAATTCTAAGAATGTTAAAATGGAAAACTTTGTAAAGAAAAGGGTAAAGCCCCAGGGTGAGCAGTAGGATAACATGTTTTCAACTCAATCGATAATCCTACTGTTCGAACCCTGTCGTGGAAAATCCCCACCCTTTTCTAACCCCAAAATCGTCAACTGTACACACCTTGAAATTTTTGTAAAAAATAAATCACTTCTTCACTTTCTTTTACTAAGGAAGGATCTCCAGTCTCTCTCCGATATACTAATGTAAGTTCATGGGCTATTTTTCAGTCGGTAGTCTATGCCTTAAATAAAGCTCTCCCAAACCAAACAAAATTTAAATTAAAATAAAATCGGCAACGAAACTTAGTAAGGATTTACTATATGGTGCGTGTCAACCCGGGATTAAACCACATCCCCTAAAATAAACGTAAATTAGTAATCGGAATAAAATAACTCAATCAAAATGGCTGGAGATGGCGAAGAAGCGGGAGCAAGCGGTTCCTCGGCAAAGAAAAAGGAATTAGAAAACCTAAAAGCAACCAGGAAAGCTATAAGAACTTTAACTACTAAACTAATCACGTCTTTGGAAAAGCTGTGAAAAGAAGAATCACCCGATGAGGATGATTTGGAAGATGCACTGGCGTGCGTAGAACAAAAAGAACAAGATCTAATTCAACTGGAGGAAAAAATAATTAAATTAATGGATTCGACCTCGGAAGCGGAAAGTCAAGTGAAAGCTGCTCAACAATACCGCGAGGACTTGATACTTATTAAAAATCGGACTAATCGAAAATTAAAATAAATACGTAACCAAGGAATACAAACCACTTCAAATGTACCGTCAATATCGGGATCTAATACCAACCTCAGGAGGATCTATTCAATCAAGAACGGCGGAAACAACTAAACTACCAAAACTCATCATGGCGAAATACAACGGCGATCTCACCCAGTGGTCATCGTTTTGGAACCAATTCAAGGCAGCTGTACACAACAAAGAAGAACTTCAAAAGGTAGAAAAATTCAATTATTTGAAATCTTACTTAGAAGGAGAAGCCAAAATGTCTATAGAAGGACTTTTCGCGTCTGATGAGGCTTATGATGAAGCAGTAACAATTTTGATTAACCAATTTGGAAATCCGGATTTTGCAATTTTAAGTCATACAAATGCTTTGTTAGATTTAGGATTAAAACCACTTAATGATTCAAACAATTTAAAGGCACTAAGAAACCACTATAACACTTGTGAAATCAACATTCGCAGCTTAAAAGCATTAAACGTAGATACTTCAGCTAAGGGAAACGCCTTTTGTGCCTCTATCTTAAAAAGTCTCCCCGAGGATTTTAGGCTACAATATTCTAGGGAATTAAACGAAGAACGTAGATGGAATGTTAACTTTTTGTTAGAATTTATTAAGAAAGAATTGGAAAATAGAGAATCTGTGAGACTTCTAGGAGCTACGCCAGGAAACCCCAAACCCAAAATGGATGGGTCTCAATTTAAACCAAACAAGATGGCCCCGGCCATAAAACGTTTTGCCTAGGTTAGCTAAATTTATTGTAAGGTGACCCCGGCCTAAACCTTACAAAAATCTCATAATATTTGGCACTAATATTTGTGCCAAAAAAAGATAATTTAACAACTATTTTAATGCATAAAAGCGTTTATCTTTTTTGGTTTAAAACTGTTTTAGAATTAGAAATGGGGTTGAAGGGACGCTCAGCCAGCCAGCCAGCCAGGGTCGGACCTATATTTTGCAAAACCTCTAAAACGCGCAAAAGTAAAAACCTGGATAAAGGAAGCGCGTGAGGAAATTTTTTTTCACGCTTAGTGGATAGGCAACTCCCTATCTTCGACGGCAGCTTATTCGATATTTAATGTGTTACAGCTGATCCCCCAATTGCACAAAATTCAACTTAGAACAAAAACAAAAAATAGTAAGGGATCAAGGAAGATGTTTTACTTGCCTTAGGCAAAATCATTCTGCAGAAATATGTCCATCACATATCAAAATTTGTAAAAAATGTGGAAAAGGACATAGTTTTGCTTTATGTGATAAAAATGAGGTTAACATAATTAAAACCCAATCGTCTGCAACGCCAGAAAGCATTGTTTCTGGGTGCCAAACCATGTCAGTAACTAGTGAGAGAACGGTGTTATTACAAACAGCTCGAGCCATAGCTTTAAATCCTAACACTAACGAAAATAAAAATATTAGAGGTCTCTTGGACCCCGGAACTCAGGCTAGTTTTGTAACAAATAACATAGTTGAACAACTAAAATTACCTATAATTGGAGAGCAGGTAGTAGAAATTTATCATCTTGGTAGCGAAATCCCAGTCCAAGAAAAACGTAGACAAATAAAACTAGTCTTGCAAAACACACAAAATCCAAACAAAAGGGTGGAAATAACAGCGCTAGAAGTCCCATACATTTGCAAAACTATAACATCATACAACAGCGCGGAAGTAGAACATTTTATTAACTTAAAGGGATGGCAATTGGCAGATCAGATTAATGGCAATCTAGCTTGTAGCTCTAGCATAGAATTCCTGATTGGAGGAGATTTTTACTGGGAAGTTGCCACTGGAAAATCAGAAAGATTTGGACATAAATTAGTGGCTATTGAAACAATGCTAGGATGGGCTATCCAAGGACCAAGAGAAGGAAGAAACTCAGAATTACTAGAATGTTCAATTATATCCATGGGAATAGGAGTAAGTAAATTAAAAACCATAGTAAAGGGCTTTTGGGATTTAGAAAGTCTTGGAATTTTAGACGGAAATTGTAAACAAAATCAAGATCAAAACGCAGAAAATTTAGATTTAAAAATAGAAAAAATAGAAGGGAGGTACCACGTGCAATTTCCTTGGAAAACTGAAAAAGGGGTCTTACCCAACAACAAGGAGGTAGCTACAAAAAGGGCTATAGCTTTAAATAAAAGATTCATGAATGATCCCATATTGTTTTCGGACTATAAAAAAGTTATAGACGAGCAATTGAAATTAGGTATAATAGAAAGGGTCCCATTACCAAGTATCGAAAAACCAGGCACTTATTATTTACCCCATCAAGCCGTAATAAGACCAGAAGTCAAAACAACAAAACTAAGAGTGGTCAACGATGGCTCCTCCCACGCAAAGGGGGTTCCGTCGTTGAACGACTGCCTAGACCCAGGCAAAAACTTAACTCCAGAATTGCTTCTATTATTAATTAGGTTCAGAAAACATTTAGTAGCGTTTATCGCTGACATTGAAAAGGCATTTTTAATGATAGCCTTACACGAGGAAGAAAGGGACTCGGTTAGATTTTTGTGGGTCGTACAGGATAGCACTGGAAAAATCCAAATGAACCAATTTATAGAGTTAAGATTTGCACGATTACCCTTTGGCATAACTTCTTCCCCCCACATTTTAACAGCTACAATTAAACATCACATTAAAAACACCCCCGACGCTGATCCTAAGGTAGTAAAAATGTTAGACAATGACCTATACGTCGATGACCTGACTAGTGGGGATGATAGTGTAGAGAAGGCTTTCAAATTATCTACAGGGGCTATGGACCTCATGTCAAAGGCTAGTATGCGCCTTCGTAAATGGCAAACAAATTCTATAGAATTAAGGAAAAAATGGGCAGATAGCGATCACAGAATGCTAGAAAATAATGACAAAAACGAAATAGCCTTATTTGAAGGAGGAACGGAGCCTGAAACTCTAAAGGTTCTGGGATTAAGATGGAACACGGGTACCGATACCTTTTCCTTTGACTTAACAAAAATATTTGAGTTAATTAAAACCGGAAAAATCTGTAAACGAGAAGTTTTAAGTACCGTAGCGCAAATTTTCGACCCTGTCGGCCTACTCTCGGCTTACACAATTAGAGCAAAAATGCTTTTGCAAGAACTATGGAAATTAAAATTAGGTTGGGATGAAGCCTTACCCCCAAACTTGGCTGAAGACTTCAGCAAATGGACTCTTGAATTGCCAAAATTACGTAATATCTCAATCCCAAGACATTATTTCGGAGTTAGCCAGGACGATATTGTATCTCAAGAATTACATGGATTCTGCGATGCTAGTCAAGGGGCTTATGCTACGGTTATTTATGTAAGATTTGAATTAAAATCAGGAAAAGTTGGTACAGCATTAATCACTGCCAAGGCTAGGGTAGCCCCCCTAAAAGAATCAACACTAACACTACCTAGGCTGGAATTAATGGGATGCCTCTTAGGCGCTAGGTTAGTTAATTACGTCAAGGAGGAATTTAGCGATAAAAACACAACGATTTTCATGTGGACAGACTCCACAATAGCTTTACATTGGATAAAGGGAAAATCTGACACATGGAAAACTTTTGTGTCAAACCGTGTAAAAGAAATTCAAGAGTTATCCAACCCAAACAGTTGGTCACATTGCCCCGGAGTTCAAAACCCGGCGGACCTACCCACTAGGGGAGTGACAGTGGAAAAATTGGCTCAAAGTAAAGTCTGGTGGGAAGGGCCACAATGGTTAAAGGAACCTAAATCAAATTGGCCCCAAGATAAAAATATAGAATTGGAATTTAGCCCTGAGTCCGTAGAACCAGAAAAAAGAAAAATTATTAACTTGACTATTAGATCTCAGGAGAAAGGAAATCTAAACAACTTAATTAACATAAATAATTATGGAACCATTTGCAAGCTATTACGGGTCACCGCATACCTCTACAGGGTATTAGAGCGCGCTAAGAACAAAATAAAAATTACAGGACCTATAACGGCCCAAGAAATGGCTAGAGCGGAAATTAACTGGATAAAACATATTCAAAAAAATGAATTTGGAATAGAATGGGCTGCTATCCAAAACGGTAATCCTATCCCCGAATCATCAAAATTAGTGTCTCTCAACCCTATACTCAATGGCGACGGATTAATTTGTGTGGGAGGCAGGCTAACAGAATCAAAAGTTCTAACCTATAGGGAACAACACCCTATAATCTTAAACAAAAATAGATTTACATCACTGATTATGGATAGATGTCATAGGTTGGTAATGCATAGTGGGGTCCAAAGTACCGTAACTCAAGCAAGGGAACAATACTGGATAATAGCCGCGCGACAGGTAGCAAAAACAACCATCAAAAACTGCGTAACATGCAAAAAGGATCTAGCTAAGGCTGGGAAAGCCCCAACTGCCCCTCTTCCCTCGGATAGGATTGAACAAACTCAAAGCTTTTCAGTAATAGGCGTGGACTTTGCCGGTCCGCTTTACATAAGAAATAACACAAACAAAAACACTGAGAAAACCTACATATGCTTATTCACTTGCGCTGTAACTCGTGCTGTGCACCTTGAGCTAGTTCAAACATTAACAACTGAAGATTTCATAATGGCTTTTAAACGAATGATGGGAAGGAGGGGAATACCAGAAGTAATTTACTCTGACAACGCTCTAACCTTTAAAAAGGGTAGCCAAGACTTAAACCTTATTTGGGAAAAATTAAATGGAAAAGAGCTATTGGAATTTTTTAGTGCAAAAGGAATCACATGGAAATTCATAGTGGAAAGGGCGGCCTGGCATGGAGGCTATTGGGAAAGACTAGTTCGGTCAACAAAAACAATACTAAAAAAGGTTTTGGGAAAAGCCATGCTTAAATTTTCGGAAATGGAAACTATTCTGGTAGAGGCGGAAGCCGCTATAAATTCACGACCCTTAACCTACGTTTTTAACAACATTGATGAACCCTCCCCACTCACACAGACACGGCCGGTGTAATACCTCTCCGTGACATACGTCACTCGGAGAGGTAAAAATTAAAATAATAGGGCAAAAGTTCCCATGAGATAATTTAGTTAATTTACTGAAATATTCTGCATTCATATCGCTTCAAACCAAGGGCCCCGTGGCTTAGTGGTTAAAGCGCCTGTCTTGTAAACAGGAGATCATGTGTTCGATTCTCGTCGGAGCCTAGCTGTTATATTACTTGAACTAGATTTCGAAGCTATTAAATTTTGAAAAATTAAAAATTATAGTTGATTTAGATATGCATATATGCAAACAATAGTGTAAAAGTTCCCATGAGATAATTTAGTTAATTTACTGAAATATTCAGCATTCATATCGCTTCAAAGCAAGGGCTCCGTGGCTTAGTGGTTAAAGCGCCTGTCTAGTAAACAGGAGATCATGAGTTCGATTCTCGTCGGAGCCTTGCTGTTATGTTACTTGACCTAGATTTCGTAGCTATTAAATTTTGAAAAATTAAAACAATAGGGTAAAAATTCCGAGGAGTTAATTTAGTTAAATTACTGGAATATTCAGCATTCATGTCGCTTCAAAGCAAGGGCTCCGTGGCTTAGTGGTTAAAGCGCCTGTCTTGAAAACAGGAGATCATGAGTTCGATTCTCGTCGGAGCCTCGCTGTTGTGTTACTTGAACTATATTTCGTAGCTATTAAATTTTGAAAAATTAAAACAATAGGGTAAAAATTCCGAGGAGTTAATTTAGTTAAATTACTGGAATACTCAGCATTCATGTCGCTTCAAAGCGAGGGCTTCGTGGCTTAGTGGTTAAAGCGCCTGTCTAGTAAACAGGATATCATGGGTTCGATTCTCGTCGGAGCCTCGCTGTTATGTTACTTGAACTAGATTTCGTAGCTATATAATTTTGAAAAATTAAAATAATAGGGCAAAAGTTCCCATGAGATAATTTAGTTAATTTACTGAAATATGCTGCATTCATATCGCTTCAAAGCAAGGGCTCCGTGGCTTAGTGGTTAAAGCGCCAGTCTTGTAAACAGGAGATCATGTGTTCGATTCTCTTCGGAGCCTTGCTGTTATATTACTTGAACTAGATTTCGAAGCTATTAAATTTTGAAAAATTACAAGTTGGGAAAACCAAAATATTACCTCTCCGAGTCAAGAGGTCTACTACTACAAAGTTATTTACCTAGATATGGAATTATTTCTCTTTTTTGAAGTAAAAATTTACGAAATATTGAAGCAGTATTCCAACAAAGAGGGTAGAAAGAGGGGGAGTAGAAGCTAGCGGCTTTGGCAAGGCATTTTGGGTGTTCTCGCTTTTCTTTTTTATTTATTTGTTATATTTTCCTCCTAATATCCGGTTCACCGTATTTCAACCAATAAGAGGGCAGAGAAAGATGCGCGCGCACCGGAAGCTTAGAGGTAAACTTTCAAAGCGAGAACACTCCAGCCTAGCCTTCTACTCCCCCTCTTTATACCCTCTTTGATTCCAAGCATAGCGAATATACAGTAAAGCAGACGACATTTTACTTCCAATAAGGATAAATCTTGGACACACGGAAATCAGTTAATGGCAAAAAGAACAGGAAATGAAGTCTACGCTTCAGCTGTTTACCGTATATTCTGATAGCTACATTCACAACTGGTTAGCAGTTTAAACACTATCGTCTCGTCTCACCTCAACAATATTCTTAGTTTGCCAACATGAGTGTTAACGTTAAATAATACCAAAGCTAAATTGTAGCTAGACGCACTGATAGTCAATGCGCACCATAAAGAGAATAAAAACTCTGTAGCTTAGCCCTACTAATCTAATTGCCACCATCATCTTTTCTTCTATTATAATATCTTAACCTGATTAATTAAGAGTGTATTTAACTTTCGGCTCACTCTGAACCGTTGATGTCTCTTCATTTCAGACACGAAAATCAAAACCCAAAGCTTACTCCACCTCAGGCCTCAATTATTTACTCTACATTTCACTAAGTTTATTGCAAGTAATACTAGATGTGCCCGCCGGAGTCTAGATCTTAGCTTTCTTCATGAAATTACTAAACCAAGGATTATTCTATATACAGATGTAGTATAGCTTAAGTAATTTATAAACAGCCATTTCAAATAATAATATTAAAAAAACTCTTTGGAATATCAAAATGAAACAGAGCTTTAAAGCTACAAAAGCACTAAATGCATCATAATTACGAAAAATATTTCATCATTTTCACTTTATATTAAGCATAAAGGGAATATTATGGTTCTGTAGGATTTCTTTACACATCAAAGCAAAACGAACTTCTAACGCAGCGCACTGCGGCACTAGTGTAATAACGGACGGACACACACAGACAATAACATAGACTGCTTTTTAACTCTTTCCGTATTAATTTTGAATTGAGAAACAAGATTATCTTAAATATTAAAATAAATATAATTAATATTTAATATTTTCTTAGTTAGTTATTCGCCTTATTGAACGTTACATCGCTTTAAAAAAGAACAATTAAACATTCTTGAGAGACTTGACTAATATTGGCGTTTGAAATGAAGCATACGCCGGTTGCTTCGCCTTACTAAAATAGGTAGTATATAAAGGATTCGAACCGCAGCTGTAGATAAGAACATCGCAATTGCGTGAACCTTGGAGGAAGACCCCTCCATTGGAAGGCTAGACGTTTCTCGTAACCCTAGCCGATCGCCGCGTATGTCTTAACCTTAAGGATGATGGTGGTGTTAGAAGCCAGGTGTACAGACTGGTGTCCATGTGGGATGGACGAAAACAAAGACCAGAAGATGGTGGTTTAAGAAGCCAGGTGTACAGACTGGTGTCCATGTGGGATGGACAAAAACAAAGACCAGAAGATGGTGGTGTTAGAAGCCAGGTGTACAGACTGGTGTCCATGTGGGATGGACAAAAACAAAGACCAGAAGATGGTGGTGTTAGAAGCCAGGTGTACAGACTGGTGTCCATGTGGGATGGACAAAAACAAAGACCAGAAGATGATGGTGTTAGAAGCCAGGTGTACAGACTGGTGTCCATGTGGAATGGACAAAGACGAGAAGGTGGTGGTGTTTAGAAGCCAGTAAGTAGAAACTGGTGTTTATGTGGAATGGGCGAAAGACTAGAAGATGGTGGTGTTTAGAAGCTAGTAAATTCAGACTGGTGTCCATGTGGGGTGGACAAATGAATAGAGTTGTTAGACAGGCAATGGAGTAATAGCCTGTAAGTGGAATACAATTTCCGGGACTGTAAATGCGGTCTGGAAATTGAATACACGTTTGCTCCGATTTGCAAACTGCGAACGCGGTCACGTGGGTGTAACAACGGACAGACGGACAGACAGACAGACAGACAGACAGACACGTCGAAATTAGAACCTCTCCGTGACATACGTCACTCGGAGAGGTAAAAAATAATAGTTGATTTAGATATGCATATATGCAAACAATAGTGTTAAAGTTCCCATGAGATAATTTAGTTAATTCACTGAAATATTCAGTATTCATATCGCTTCAAAGCAAGGGCTCCGTGGCTTAGTGGTTAAAGCGCATGTCTAGTAAACAGGAGATCATGAGTTCGATTCTCGTCGGAGCCTTGCTGTTATGTTACTTGACCTAGATTTCGTAGCTATTAAATTTTGAAAAATTAAAACAATAGGGTAAAAATTCCGAGGAGTTAATTTAGTTAAATTACTGGAATATTCAGCATTCATGTCGCTTCAAAGCAAGGGCTCCGTGGCTTAGTGGTTAAAGCGCCTGTCTTGAAAACAGGAGATCATGAGTTCGATTCTCGTCGGAGCCTCGCTGTTGTGTTACTTGAACTATATTTCGTAGCTATTAAATTTTGAAAAATTAAAACAATAGGGTAAAAATTCCGATGAGTTAATTTAGTTAAATTACTGGAATACTCAGCATTCATGTCGCTTCAAAGCGAGGGCTTCGTGGCTTAGTGGTTAAAGCGCCTGTCTAGTAAACAGGAGATCATGAGTTCGATTCTCGTCGGAGCCTCGCTGTTATGTTACTTGAACTAGATTTCGTAGCTATATAATTTTGAAAAATTAAAATAATAGGGCAAAAGTTCCCATGAGATAATTTAGTTAATTTACTGAAATATGCTGCATTCATATCGCTTCAAAGCAAGGGCTCCGTGGCTTAGTGGTTAAAGCGCCAGTCTTGTAAACAGGAGATCATGTGTTCGATTCTCTTCGGAGCCTTGCTGTTATATTACTTGAACTAGATTTCGAAGCTATTAAATTTTGAAAAATTAAAAATAATAGTTGATTTAGATATGCATATATGCAAACAATAGTGTTAAAGTTCCCATGAGATAATTTAGTTAATTTACTGAAATATTCAGTATTCATATCGCTTCAAAGCAAGGGCTCCGTGGCTTAGTGGTTAAAGCGCATGTCTAGTAAACAGGAGATCATGAGTTCGATTCTCGTCGGAGCCTTGCTGTTATGTTACTTGACCTAGATTTCGTAGCTATTAAATTTTGAAAAATTAAAACAATAGGGTAAAAATTCCGAGGAGTTAATTTAGTTAAATTACTGGAATATTCAGCATTCATGTCGCTTCAAAGCAAGGGCTCCGTGGCTTAGTGGTTAAAGCGCCTGTCTTGAAAACAGGAGATCATGAGTTCGATTCTCGTCGGAGCCTCGCTGTTATGTTACTTGAACTATATTTCGAAGCTATTAAAATTTGAAAAATTAAAACAATAGGGTAAAAATTCCGATGAGTTAATTTAGTTAAATTACTGGAATATTCAGCATTCATGTCGCTTCAAAGCGAGGGCTCCGTGGCTTAGTGGTTAAAGCGCCTGTCTAGGAAACAGGAGATCATGAGTTCGATTCTCGTCGGAGCCTCGCTGTTATGTTACTTGAACTAGATTTCGTAGCTATATAATTTTGAAAAATTAAAAAAATAGGGCAAAAGTTCCCATGAGATAATTTAGTTAATTTACTGAAATATTCTGCATTCATATCGCTTCAAAGCAAGGGCTCCGTGGCTTAGTGGTTAAAGCGCCAGTCATGTAAACAGGAGATCAAGTGTTCGCTTCTCGTCGGAGCCTTGCTGTTATATTACTTGAACTAGATTTCGAAGCTATTAAATTTTGAAAAATTAAAAATAATAGTTGATTTAGATATGCGTATATGCAAACAATTCTAGAGGGCCGGTAGGCCCTTCTAGATAAGATCCCACACCCTCCCGTAATGTTAAATGAAAATTCACAGATTTTCGCCGATTTTCCCATAGGAATAACATGGGGTTTTTGGTGCTCCTGTACATCGAATCATTTAAAAACTAAAGCGAAGTTACGTTTCGGAATACTTTCAAATTAACAAGTAACTATTCAAGGTGTGCCTTTTTCAAGTTTCATCAAAATTAATTAAGTCTAAGTATGTTAATTTAATTAAAAATGTAAGTACCTCAAAAGATTATTCTACAGCAGACGACGCTAATTGTTCATTACTCTACAGTAGACGACGCTAATTTGCCCTTTCACCGCCTTGAAACTTTAAAGGGATAGAATCGGATTTATCTGAGTTGGTCAAACTAACATTGGTTTTCTATAAATTAACCACCCCTAAAAACATGGGGGTCAGTAGAAATCGCGAGAAAAATTTATTATTTAAAATAAACGTGAATAAAATTTAAATTTTGAACGCCAGATTTAAAACCGGTCGCCATTTTCAACCCATTACCTACGTAGGTAAAGTTCGGCCTCTGATTGGTTGCTAGTAGTTGGAATGAAAACTGTCGTTTTAGGAGTAAAAAGTAGTACCTAGGAACGAGAATTACCCTTTTCACATTTATGGCCGCGCTTGAGCAGTTGTAATGTTTGGCGCCTTGAGTTTTACGCTTCTATGGAGTTAATGTGTAAAATGAACTACGATTTAACGAGTTTAGAATATTTTGTGATTTATTATTAAAATAAAATGCCAAATATTTAAACCGAGAGAGTAAAATTAAAACCACGTTAAGAAATAAACAGTGTTTAAGTTCTAACGGAAACGGTGCAATGATAATAATTGGTTTAAACTCACTAAGCCTCGGCGAACGTATGGGATCGCCGAAGCGGCCGATGCCGTGCCGAAAGTCGGCAGCGTTACCCCGCGTAGTGACGGAACTCCCGTCAATCTGTATCATACTGCGCTCACAGAATGAATCCCCCTACCAGTAGGAAAAACACTACGGAGCCTAAGAGACTTATGGTAGAGACTATTGGTAGAGACGAACTAGTAACGTTTTTCGGTGGTTCGACTCTGTATCACCAGGTGTCCTCATGATCGCAAAACAATAGAATTTTGGATCTTTTAATCGTAATTTAAAAATCATTAATTAAACTAAAATATAAAAACATATATATTTTCAGAATCCTTATTTGTCTATCTATCGAAATAAATTAACCTTATAGGGATTTATTGCAATGAAATTAAATGAAAGTATCCCTTTAACTTGATATTTTTCAATAAATATAACACTATATTTATTAAAAATTTCTTTGGCGGGTCTATTTTTCGTTTAATTATGTGTCTCGGTTGAAATTATATACTTAAGATACCTTTTTAATTTATATTTTAGATGTTAGTTTCGACCAAGGCTTAAGTTGCCTTACTTAGGCCATGGATTTATAATAGAAGCTTACGCTTCATGGATATTTCACTGTAGCCTTCAGTAAGGCATAAGGATAGATGGATCAGTGTTGGAAATAAGGATTTTTTTTTTAAACTGGACCTGTGGCCTAGGTATTTTTATTAAAACAACTGGCCACGGTGCCACTCACTGTAAACGTACAAGGGCAGTGAACGCAATGTCATGGATAATTGTAATCGTAGAGTGGACTGTAAAAGATACGGATTTGATAGTTTAAAAATCGTGGCAGGATGTTGGTTTTGAAGTTGACTATTAAGCTCGGGTTCTAAAACGAATTGTGAGCCGTATCTTATAAGAATTAGTAGAAGTGTAGAACCATTTTTAACCTCGTCCTAGAAGTGAAAATTTCGCATTTCAGGCAAAAAATTGTTTTATAATAGATTAATACAAATGCAGACTGAAGGAACAGATATTATATAAAAAAGGACTTGGTTTGCCCAAGCCTGAAAAACAAAACGATAAGAGTTTTTTCCAGTTGACTGAAGCGCGGATATTTTATTTTTCTAGATAATTTTAAAGACAATCCGTATTTTACTACTCTTTAGAATTTAATTCAATCTCCTGATTTTACTGGTAATGGATTTATTTCCTATAAATTAATTGAAATAAAAAATTACTTATCTCAGATTTTTCAACAATTCCATTTTCGTAAAATTTATCCTGAAAAATCTGAGATAAGTAATTTTTTATTTCAATTAATTTATAGGAAATAAATACATTACCAGTAAAATCAGGAGATTGAATTAAATTCTAAAGAGTAGTAAAATACGGATTGTCTTTAAAATTATATAGAAAAATAAAATATCCGCGCTTCAGTCAACTGGAAAAAACTCTTATCGTTTTGTTTTTCAGGCTTGGGCAAACCAAGTCCTTTTTTTATAATAGTGTAAAGTTCCCATGAGATAATTTAGTTAATTTACTGAAATATTCAGCATTCATATCTCTTCAAAGCAAGGGCTCCGTGGCTTAGTGGTTAAAGCGCCTGTCTAGTAAACAGGAGATTATGAGTTCGATTCTCGTCGGAGCCTTGCTGTTATGTTACTTGACCTAGATTTCGTAGCTATTAAATTTTGAAAAATTAAAACAATAGGGTAAAAATTCCGAGGAGTTAATTTAGTTAAATTACTGGAATATTCAGCATTCATGTCGCTTCAAAGCAAGGGCCCGTGGCTTAGTGGTTAAAGCGCCTGTCTAGTAAACAGGAGATCATGAGTTCGATTCTCGTCGGAGCCTTGCTGTTATATTACTTGAACTACATTTCGAAGCTATTAAATTTTGAAAAATTAAAAATAATAGTTGATTTAGAAATGCATATATGCAAACAATAGTGTAAAAGTTCCCATGAGATAATTTAGTTAATTTACTGAAATATTCAGCATTCATGTCGCTTCAAAGCAAGGGCTCGTGGCTTAGTGGTTAAAGCGCCAGTCTTGTAAACAGGAGATCATGTG